>JAJOOS010013794.1:0-21028 GCA_029582725.1 Solanum chiquidenum
AACCCCTTTCTTTCCCTTTTTGGACTAAAGTGTAGGGATTTGGAGATGATGACATGTCATGGCTATTTGATAGGTTTCTAAGTATTGAAGATGAAGACTTGGTGAGTCCTCATAGATTCAAGGACAATACCCAATATGTTCTTTTATGGATTTTAGTATTGTTTAAGTTGTGTACGGGTTTAGTCCCGAATTTTTGTACTCTAAAGTATTAGATGGTTTTGAGACATCATGTATTAAGTTTAGAAAGTCTTCCGCTTGTTTTTTTTAAAAATGCTTTCTTGGTAAAGAAAGTTTTAAATTCCTTATGGTTTTAGTGTCTATGCGATGAATGAATGCTAAGAGGGTTTTTTAAGGGTTTATAAATTTAGGCTTTCTTAAGGTTTAGGGTTTAGGGTTTCTTAGGGTTTTATAGGTTTATGGTTGAGGTCTTAGGATTTTTTGTGTTTTTAGGCTTTAGCATATACTATTTAGGGCTTTATAACGTTTAGGGCTTAGAGTTTTTTAGGTTTAGCGGTTTTTGGGTCTTTTTAGGGTTTTTAAGGATTAAATGTTTCTTACGGTTTTTAAAGGTCTAGGGTTAAGGGATTAGGTTTTTTTTTGTGTTTTTTAGGTTTAGGGTTAACGGATTTTTAGCATTAAGGGTTTAGAGCTTCGGATTTTAAATTGATTTTAGGGTTTCTTAGGGTTTTAGGTTTAGATTTAGGGTTTTAGGTTACGGTATAGGGTGTATGGTGTAGGGTTTTTTTAGGTTACGGGTTTTATCTAGGTTTTTAGGGTTTAGGTCTTTGGGTTTTAAAGATTATGGTTTTTTAGGATTTTATAGATTTAGGGTTTACGGCTTAGGGTTTTTTTGCGCTTTTAGGGTTTAGCATACACGATTTAGGGCTTTATAGGGTTAAGAGCTTAGATTTTTTTTTAGGTTTAGGGTTTTTTGTTTTTTTAGGGTTTATAGGATTTAGGGTTTCTTAAAGGTTTAGGGTTTAGGGTTTCTTAGTATTTTAGGTTGAGGATTTAGGGTTTTAGGTTAGGGTTTAGGGCTTAGAGCTTATGTTTTGTTTAAGGTTTAGGGATTTAGGTTAAGGGTTTTATCTAGGTTTTTAGGGTTTTAGGCTTTGGGTTTTTTATGTTAAGGTTTTTATGGTCTTATAGGTTTAGGGTTCAGGTCTTAGGGTTTTTGTTATGTTTATTAGGCTTTAACATATACGATTTAGGGATTTACAAGGTTAAGAGCTTAGAGTTTTTTAGATTTAGGGTAGATTTAGGGTTTTTTTAGGGTTTTTAAATAGTTAAGTATTTCTTAGGGTTTTTTTAGAATTTAGGGATTAGGTTTTTTTGTTTTTTAGGTTTAGGGTTCACGAATTTTTAGGATTTAGGGTTTCGAGCTTAGGGTTTTGTAGGGTTTTTTAAGGTTTAGGGTTTAGGGTTTAGGATTTAAGGTTTTAGGGTTTAGGGCTTAGGTTTTTCTTAGGCTTAGTGTTTTAGGTTAAGGGTTTTATATAGGTTTTTAGGGTTTAGGGCTTTGGGTTTTTTAGGTTACGTTTTTTTATAGGTTTATATTTTTAGGGTTTAGGGCTTAGGGTTTTTATATATTTTTTAGGGTTTTGCATATAAGATTTAGCGCTTTATAGGGTTTACATCTTAGAGGTTTTTAGGTTTTGTGGTTATTTGGGTTTTTAAGGGTTAAGTGTTTCTTTAGTTTTTTAGGGTTTAGGGTTTAGGGTTTAGGGATTAGTTTGTTTTTTTTTGTGTTTTTTAGGTTTAGGGTTTACAAATTTTAAGGATTTAGGGTTTAGAGCTTAAGGTTTTGTAGGGGTTTTAAATGGTTTTAGGGTTTATAGGATTTAGGGGTTAGGTTTCCATAGGGTTTTAGGTTATGATTTAGTGTTTAGGGCTTAGGTTATTTTAGGTTTAGGGTTTTATCTAGGATTTTAGGGTTTAGGGCTTTGGCTTTTTTAGGATAATGTTTTTTTAGTATTCTATATATTTAGGGGTTTTTTGTGTTTCTTAGGGTTTAGCATATACAATTTAGAACTTTATTGGGTTTCGGGCTTAGGGTTTTTATGTGCTTTTTAGTGTTTTGAATATACGATTTAGTGCTTTATAGGGTTTAGATCTTAGAGTATTTTAGATTAGTGGTTTTTGGGTTCTTTAGAGTTTTTAATGTTTAAGTGTTTCTTCGGGTGTAGGGTTTAGGGCTTACAATTTTTTGTGATTTTTTGGTTAAGGGTTTATGGTTTTTTAGGATTTAAGGTTTAGAGCTTAGTGGTTTGTAGGTGTTTTAAATACGTTTTTATAACGACCTGATTTCCATCGTTAGGGAAAAGCCAATGGAGAAAGAATTGGGGTCAGAAAACTTTTGGTAGTAACTTGGAATTTCCTAACCTATTCAAGGTTTTGACGAAATCGGAGTCAGTAAAGTCTAGGGAAATCTGGTAACAATTGGGTAATTTAATTATGATTTTGATTACATGAATAGATAGCTAAAACGTTAAGGAACCCATACAACTTTACGAAATTGAATTCGGGCGAGTAGAACTCCCGAAAATGATCTTAACGGGTGGTTTTTGAATGTCAAGGGTTGAAGGTGTGTTGTGAAATAGGGGCTTGGAATTCAAATTCCAGCATTCTGTTTCTGTGCATGCCGCCAAAGCGGGATGACTGCCGATGTAGTGGGATGGGTCCCGCCGTAGCAGGACAGACATGACTTAAGTCAGAAATAAAACCCCTAAAATGTTGGGGAAGGTTTTCATTTCGCGAATCCATTTTTTTGTTTCGTAGAACTTAGTTGCTTGGGTGATTATTGTTGGGGAAGGGTTTTTGAACTATTTGGATAGTGGGAAAAAGCCCTAATCTGGGTATGGGGATCAATGTTTTACCTAGGGTTGATATTATTGATTATGATCAGGGTAATTGGGTCTTGATCGTTGATCCTTGCGTATAAATTGTTATTTGTAGACCTAGAACAAGCAGAAAGAATCCAAAAAGGGAAGGTTCAAGTGCCTTAGGGGATTCAAGCTTGAATTCGAGGTAGGTTATGGTTGTGATTTCATGTTGGTGTGATATATGTTTGTAATTTCTCATTATAATACATGTATGTATGTGAATGTTGCATTATTGATCCCCCTAATCGTAAATAAGGATAATTGAATAATTGTATGCCATGAATCACCTCTTGTTGTATGATTGTGAGAATATACATTGTGATTGTGATTGTGGTTTGTTGATTGGATCGGTTGCCCCATTCCGACATAAACATTGGATCGGTTGACAGGTTCTGGCATAAATATGGGATCAGTTGCCACGCTCTGGCATAAACATTGGATCGGATACCACGTACCGATATGCTAACAATTTGGGTGTGGGTTCAATGAGAGGACCATGAATTGGGTTCCGTGAGAGGACCATTAATTTGTGTTGTGTATCTTCTTGTGATGATTACGTTCATATCTAATGATGATTGATATTGGAAGACTTATATATGTTGCTCTAAATTGATAACTAATATGTATTATTGAGACTGTGGGATGCTACATTGATCCTGAAAAGATGCTAATATTGTATATGTTCGGTATATGCATGTTTTATAATGTTGTGGTTACTTGCATGTGTTTTACTTATTGGGATAGCCGCGTGATCCTACTAGTATACTGTGGTTGTGTACTGATATTGCACTTTCTTGTTCTTTGTTGAGTACAGGGCATCCTCAGGCGGCTATTGATAGACCTCAGTTAGGTGACTATTGAGCATGACCGAATTCAATGGTGAGCCAGTTCTTTCGGGCTGCCATGGATCTTTCTTGTTTAAGTCCAATCTTTTCAGACTAAGACTATTTGTGTAAGGTGTTTGTTTAGTTTCGGGGTTGTACCCCTTGTTCTTAGACTTGTCGTTTGTAGAGTTTTGGTACAATGACTTTCAAGTTCTAGGGGTTGTTCTTCCGCATTATTTTGGCTAGTTTATTTAAACCTTTAGAGTTTATGGGAATGCTATATTATTTCTACATTTAAACCTGCTTCCGTATCTTTAAATGCCTTAGTTTTCATAAAATTTGTTAGTTTGGGTTGTAGGAATGGTTCTCCCACCGGAGAGTTAGCGTGGGTGCCAATCACGATGGTTTGGGTCATTACAAAGTTGGTATCAGAGCCCTAGGTTCATTGATCTCATTGTATCAAAACGAGTCTAGTAGATTCTTGCAGAATGGTACGAAGATGTTTGTACTTTTCTTCGAGAGGCTATAGGACTTTAGGAAAAACTCACTTCTTTCTACTCATTTGTGCTATGACTTGAATCCAATTGATATATTTCCTCCTTCACTCTATGGTCCAAACTAGAGCAACAATGGGGTAGCACCATCACTAGCAAGAGAGGATGTGTATAGACTATCGATAGTTGAATGGGGTCACCATTCAAAGCAAGTATCCATTGCCTTGGATATATGACCTTTTTAACCAATTGCAAGGTGCATCAAATTTCTCTAAGATTGATTTAAGGTCTGGTTACCGTCAATTAAAGATTGAGGCGGTTAAGAATTGGGTTCGACCAAGTTCTATGATTGAAATTAGTAGTTTTATGGGGCTCCCTAGCTACTATTATTGCTTGTGGTATGAGTTGAGTCCAATTGGTATCTCCCGATTCCAATTGGTATCTCAACAAAATGAACTAGACAACGTAGTCCCAACTAAAGGGACACAAGCAAGTTCATTGGAACTGAGAAGGTTCCAATTGGTATCTGGCCTTAGGGGTCGTATAAGGCATAAATGATCAGTAATGGTCATCTATGGAATAAACTAATTAAAGAATTTGGACTTGTCTGCAAGTTGTAACTGCTTGAATGTCATGAAACTTATTCTGAAAAGAAAGTCATCACGAGATTAGGTGCAAGGTTCTAGATAAATTACGATGTGGTTCGTAAGTGAGAAATCTGTACATGCGTTGCGACAAACTGATAACCGTGTGAAAGTATTGGTGTATCCTGGGGATATGTGTGTGGTAGTGTGGAAACGATGTAAAAGGATTCTAAATTACGTACTTCGTTGAGTTGACCGGGGCGTAGATAATGATTGTCCTGGTTAAAGGGATTTTCTTAAATGCCTAGTTATAGTCGGGATATCTAGGGGAAATATTGAAAAGAAAGGAACCCCAGAAATTGTTGGCAAGGGTTGTATTTCCGTCAGGGCTGCTAGGGCGGGATTTTCCCCGCCACGGCGACACCGCCAGTATGGAATTTCTCTTGCCAGAGAGGGACATGGCGAGATAGAATCTCAGCCCTATCTCCCTTGTTTTCCCCTAGTCACAATTATGGACCCCAAATCGTACCCGAACTAACCACCGTAATAAAATATAAGTTATAAAGTGTGTTAAAATTGTGGAGAACCTGGGCATATGAGGAGGAAATCAGTGAGGCCGTGGAGGACGGGGAAATGGTAATGAAGGTAGAGGAGTAGTGCCGCCAGAAAAAAAGGTTGCCCGTCAAGATGATAGGGCTCAATTTTATGCCTTTCGGGCAAGACCAATACTGAGGTGTCTGATGCAGTGGTCACATGTACTATGCTTGTTGTGACCAGATAACTAATGTGTTGTTTGATCCGGGTTATACTCATTCTTAAGTGTCAATTCAATTGCCTTGGGATTTGATGTGGTTTATGATATATTTCATGCCCCCATCCATGATTCTATCCCAGTTGAAGCGTCAGTCATAGTCACCCATGTGTATTGTGTTGTCCTATTGTGGTTATGGATTTTCAGATTTAGGTTGATTTGGTTATGTTGGATATGACTGACTTGATATAATCTTAGGCATGACTTAGTTGTCCCCTTATTATACCGGGCTTAATTGTAATACTAAGTCGGTAACTCTTGAGATCCTTGGTAGGGAAAAACTAGAGTGGGAAGGGGTATACAAGCCTAAGCTAGCTAAGATTATATCCTCCATTCGGGCTAGGAAACTGGTAGGGCAGGGTTGTTTGGCTTATTTGGTTCATGTTTACGATGTTGAGGTTGAGTCTGTTCCTGTGGTGTTTGAGTGCAAGGAAGTGTTTCCTACGGATTTGCCTGGTATGCCTCTAGATAGAGATATAGATTTCTGCATTGACTTGGAAATTGGCACTAGCCCCATTTCCATCTCTCTGTATTGTGTGGCTCAAGCAGAATTAAGAGAACTTAAGGCTCAAAAACCAAGATCTTCATGATAAAGGTTTCATCCATCCTAGTGCTTCCCCGTGGGGTGTTCCTATCTTGTTTGTTAAGAAGAAAGATGGTAGTATGCGGACGAGTGATTTTATCTTAAGCCATAAAGGAGTGGATTGATACCGAAATGACAACCGTATGGATAAAGAAAGTTCCATTGAGTATACTAGGGGGCAAATGAAATTGAAGATTTTAGTAAGAAGGTGCGTATAAAAAGAAATTGGATTAGTCCTTTGAAATTGATGAGTATGCCTGAGTTTGAGGTGTCGTATTGAAGAAAAGGTTAACTTCGTAGTGATAGTCAGGGCTGACTAAGCATAATGGTAATAAGAGTTTTTGATGGGATACAACTATATAATAAGATAGCGGTTAAGCGAATTTGGTGTGGTAATTATGACTTGCGAGTATCTAAGGTTGTACTTTCCTAATATTTGGTGAGTAACGTGGTTGTATGGAAGGTTTTAAGAGATGGTGGGACACTACTCGAATAGAATTTAAAGAGCTAGAGTCATAATGAACAAAAATGGTGGGATGTAGTACAACCTTTAGAGAGAGGTGAGAGCAAGAATATTTTGTTTGATTACAAGGACTAAGGAGATATCTTCAGAGGGGTATATAATTGGGTTCAGAGACACGTGATCTCATTCGTTCTTCTGTGGCTATGGTAATAGTGTCACAAGTCTGTCAAATTGGTTTAAAACTTTTGGAAATGACTTGAGAAAGGAGTGTACAGACATTAGCTCGGGTGTAATGATAAGTGCTTTGTTTTGTTTTGAGTTTAGTAATGAGTACAATTGATATTTTAGCGAAAAGATATTGTAAGATCGATGGAGATGCTATCCATAATAAGCGAAGATCTATGAATTCATAAAAAACTTCAAGGTACAAGCTAATGTTGATAGATACGGGGATTATGTTATACGGTTGAATTTACAATTCAGATCTTTTATTGTATGTCAACATTCATAGTGATATATTTTGTCAAGGTATGAATTTGTAAGGCGAGAAATGATCAATTGTATCAGGTATTGAACCTTTGAAAGGACTTACACCTGGGTTGAATCGTAAAGTTTATTACTTTTGATTGTTAAGTACCTATGAAAGATTTCATCTAAAAATTGTTGGTTTATAATAAGGTAAATAGTCGGAGTGTTATGATGATTGTTAGTATTGTGAGTATGATTCACTAGCTATGTTCTCGTGTGTTTTCACTTTTGTGGGTGGATCCCTAGTGATGGATCAGTGGTACCAAATCCTGCGATGTTCTCTTAGTTGAGTGAGAAGATTGGGAAGATTTGGTTATTTCAAATGACATAATTGGTGTTGTCTTGGAGTTGTTAAAGTATTTTAGTGGTTCTACATGTTACAATTATGTGTGGTTGAATGTGGGGATCATTGGGTCCAATTCTATTGTTCTTAAGGGTAATCTACAATCATAATTGCTAAATCTAGCATTCAATAGTGTGGCAAGAGGGTTTGGGCTTTTTCCCACCATCCACACAGTTCCAAAACCCTTCCCAACAATAATCACCCAAGAAACTATGTTCTACGGATAAAAAAATGGATTCGGTGAATGAAAACCTTACCTTAGCTAGCCTCAAAAATAGTGGAAAACTATCAAGAAAACCTCTGGGGTCGTTCCTTAGCTCTCAAAGTTGAAAAGTGCAGAATAAAATATTTTTGGGGTTTTATTTCCAACTTAAGTCACGTCTATCCCACTACAGCGGATGCCATCCCGCTACGGCAGCATGCATAGAGACAAAATGCTGGAATTTGAATTCCAAGCCCCTATTTCACAACACACCTTCAACCCTTGACATTCAAAAACCACCCGTTCACGCTAAGATCATTTTCAGGAGTTCTACTCGTCCGAATTCAATTCTGTAAAGGTGTACAGGTTCCTTAACGTCTTAGCTATCTATTCATATAATCAAAATCATAATTAAACCACCCAGTTGTTTCCAGATTTTCCTAGACTTTCCTGACTCCGATTTCGTCCAAATTTGGACTAGGTTAGGAAATTCCAAGTTACTACCAAAAGTTTCTGACCCAAATTCTTTCTCCATTGGCTTTTCCCTAATGATGGGAAATTAGGTCGTTACAATAGTTACCAATTTACCCATCACTCATCCCCGAGTGATCAACTAGGGAAGACTGACTAAAGTAAGAGTAGAGTAGTACTTGAATCGTTGAACAACAGGGGATACTTATCTCGCATGTCCTTAGCTTCTGGACATCGTGATCAAGAATTTCAACCGGTTCTTCTTCATACATAAGGTGTTGTCTTACACAACTGAGTTTCAGTTTATGATATAGTCTTCGTCCCTAAACCAACCAATTGAGTACCTACACATCCATCCACACAATGCCTCAAGGAAGTCATCACAATACTCGAGTGATAATTATTGTTGTAGGTGCACTTAACTAACAACAAATCTATTCCCTATAACCACCAAAGTTGATCGTTCACATGTCTGCAACATGTTATCAAGGACTTGACACAATGAATCCTTTTTCACATAACCACGATACAATTCTATATCAATAGTCGCTACAATTAAAGGTGGACCTGAACCAATCAACACAGACTCATAATACCCAAACAACCATAGTTCTTATCAACATCTCCAACTCTCAACATAAATTCCCATAAGTTTAAGTTATAAAAATTGATCTTTAAACATCATATACTTATATATGTCAAAGCATATCATGCATGTTAATTACAACTTTATTAACAAGTATGTCTACTCCTTAAAACATATCTTATCAAGATCAAAAAGAGCTAGAGAGAGATCTAATATTCAGTAAACAAGCCAAACCTTATCAGATAGTTGAAAAAAGAAAAGCTTTAACAAACAAGCATATAAGTTGTTGAGGTAACGTGCACAAAATTTTTATATGAAGATCAAGTTGTGGTTTAGGTCTATTGTGAACCACACAAACCAAGACAAGCCAAGAATATGTGTTTTTGATCTTCCGAACCAACCCAAAAACCCTAAGAAACCCTAAACCTAAAACCCTAAGAAACCCAAAACCCTAAACCTTAAGAAACCATAAATCCTATAAACCTTCAATATACCCTAAAACCCATTTAAAACCCTACAAAACCCTAAACTCTAAACCCTTAATGCTAAAAATTGGTAAACACTAAACCTAAAAAAAACACAATAAAAACGCTAAGCCCTAAACCCTAAACCTTTCATAACCCTAAGAAACACTTAACCCTTAAAAACCCTAAAAATACCCAAAACCCCTAAACCTAAAAAACTCTAAGATCTAAACCCTATAAAGCCCTAAATTGTATATGTTAAACCCTAAAAAAAACAAAAAAACCCTAAGCCCTAAACCCTAAACCTTAAAAACCCTAAGAAACATTTAACCCTTAAAAACCTTAAAAAAAACCACAAAAACCCCTAAACCTAAAAAAAGTCTAAGCTTTAAACCCTATAAAGCCCTAAATTGTATATGCTAAACCCTAAAATAACACAAAAAAAAACTCTTAGCCCTAAACCCTAAACCCTAAACCTATAAATCCCTAAAAAACAGTAAGAAAAAAAAACCAAAAGACCTAAACCCTAAAAACCTAGATAAAACCCTTAACCTAAAACTGTAAACCTAAAAAAAAACGTAAGACTTTACCCTAAACCCTAACCTAAAATACTAAATACTAAACCTAAAACCCTAAGAAACCCTAAACCCTAAACTTTAAGACACCCTAAATCCTATAAACCCTAAAAACCATTTAAAACACCTACAAAACCCTAAGCTCTAAACCCTAAATCCTAAACATTTGTAAACCCTAAACCTAAAAAAAACAAAAAAAAAACACTAAACCCTAAACCCAAAAAAAATCCTGGGAAACACTTAACCTTTAAAAACACTTACAAAAACCCAAAAACCCTAAAACAAAAAAACTCTAAGCTCTGAACTCTATAAAGCCCTAAATCGTATATGCTAAATCCTAAAATACAGAAAAAACCCAAATCCCTAAATGCTAAACCTATAAAACCCTAAAAAACCTTAACCTAAAAGACCCAAAGCCCAAAATCCTCAAAACCTAGATAAAACCCTCAACCTAAAACCCTAAACCTTAAAAAACACTAAAAACAAAGATAAAACCCTAACCTAAACCCCTAAATCATAAACCTAAAACCCTAAGAAATCCTAAATCCTAAACCGTAAGAAAACCTAAATCCTATAAACCCTAAAATAAACCATTTAAACCCCTTACAAAGCCCTAATCTCTAAATCCTAAAAAACTGTAAACCGTAAACCTAAAAAACACAAAAAAAAACTAAGCCCTAAACCCTAAACCCTAAAACAACCTAAGAAACACTAAATCCTTCAAAACCATATAAAGCCCTAAACCTAGAAAACTCTATAAAGCCCTAAACCGAATATGCTAAACCCTAAAAACACACAAAAAAAAAACAAGTCCTAAACCCTTACCTTTTAAGACCCGAAAAACCTTAACCTAAAAAATGAAAAGCCGTAAACCCTTAAAATGTAGATAAAACCTTTAACCGAAAACCCTAAACCTAAATAATATTTAATCCCTAACCCCTAAACCCTAAATCCTAAATCTAAAACCCTAAGAAACCCTTAACAGTAAACCTTAAGAAACCCTAAATCCTATAAACACTAAAATAAAACCTAAAACAATTTAAAACCCCTACAAAATCCTAAGGTCTAAACCCTAAATCCTAAAAATCTGTAAACCCTAAACCTAAAATACAGAAAAAAAATATTCCAACCCCTAAACCCTAAACCCTAAAAAACCCTAAGAAACACCAAAAAACCCAAAACCCCCTAAACGTAAAAAAATTCTAAGCTCTAAACCTTATATAGCCCTAAATCATATATGCTAAACCATAAAAAATACAAAAAAAAAAACCTGAGCCCTAAACCCTAAACCTATTAAACCCTAAGAAACACTTAACCCTTAATAACACTAAAAAACCCTAAAGCTAAAAAAACTCTAAGCTCTAAATCATATATATCCCTAAATCATATATGCTAAACCCTAAAAAACACACAAAAAAAAAAACTTGAGCCCTAAACCCTACACCTATAAGACCCTAAAAAAACCTTAACCTAAAATATCCAAAGTCATAAACCCTAAAAACCTAGATAAAACACTTAACCTAAAACCCTAGACCAGAGAAAACCCTAAGCCCTTAACCCTAAATCCTAACCTAAAACCTAAATCCTAAACCTAAAACTTTAAGAAACCTTAAAACCCTAAGAAACCCTAAATCCTATAAACCCTAAAATACACCCTAAAAACCATTTAAAATCCCTACAAGACCTTAAGCTCTAAACCTTAACAGAGACAATAACATCTCATGCAAACAACAATACAATGGAAACGATATTTGAAATGTAGCAGAATATCTCCACATTCACACCTTTCTAGTTCAAATTTCTCAAGGAATTTTATTCAAAGAAGTACAGTTAACTTGTTTCACTTATTGATTTACCTGTCGCTGAGGAAAATAACCGAAGAGTTTAGTTATGGAGCTGCATTTTTCTTTCTTTTCTCCTTTTGTGTGTTTCTTCACAGAATAGTTTACACAAACAGGTAGAGAGAAAATTTCCTTCAGGTGCAAATTAACTTCGATTGCACACTAATTCTTACTCAGCCAAGTTAAACAGATAAAAGAAGATGCAATCCCTATGGCCAAGTTGCATAACTTGATAATATTCCGCACGAAACACAGGATAAGTTGAATTTTAAGACAACAAATTTCACCATTGCTAATTGTCGTAGCCCGAAAAGAACAAAAAAAATCTACAACTTTGTTTACATTTACAGTCATATGTCATGAATTAGAAAAAAAAATATCAAATAGGAATATTTATACATCCCAACACGCCAAATCACACGAAAAAAATAAATCCAACCAAAAGTCAAGACTAAACACAGAAATAGAACACTATGTGTTGAAGTTACTGCGCATCTGTACATTATATTGTCACTAAATATCATTATTAAAGTTTCAGCCGTTTTAGTTTACTATCTCTCATTTTTTTATTTTTTTTTACATTTTCAGTTTTGCATAGAAATGTTTTGTCGGTATGACATATCGAGCCATAGCATGTTCTAGTAAATGAGTTGAATTTTGTGTAGAACACAATCTTTATCAATCAAAAAGAACGAATAATATAGTACAAACTATCCCAAACTGTCACAAGGGCCACATAACTGAAGGAAAAAGAAACAAAACAACAACAAATTAAAAGGCCAAATCTATGTACGAATAAGATCTACCACTTCTTTTAATTTGTCGCACGTAAAATAAACCTAAAACAAAACCAAATGGCTGGATTTTTCAAATGGTTTGTCAACTGATGTAATTTTCAATTTGAATTCTAAAGGTTAGCTTTATTAATTTTAGAGAAGTTGAAGTTTACCTATTTGGTAATGATATAAAAAAAAGCATTCCTTGTATGATTAATTCATTCTAAACCCATTCATAAGAATTTATGGCAAATGAGATACTATCTCTGTCTGTCACATCTATGAGCAAAATGGTTGTAGTTAATCCAAAGATGTATAGATGATCTTGCTTTTGTTCAAATTGTCCACACGAAGCACATGAAAAAATAAATTTTGAAAAAGAAAACCTCACAAATGCAAATTTCTGCAGTGCATAAAGAACCAAAAAATCCCAAACTTAGTTCACACATACAGAACTATGTCATGCATAGGAAAAACAAACCTCAAATAGAAATATATGTATATCGCAACAGGACAAATTATACATAAGATAAATAAATCAAACTAAGAGGTAAGATCAAACAGAGAAATAGAATTTCCAGATCAAACCATCAGCACTTCTATCAGTAAACCTAGAATATGTACAAGGAAAAAGACACGGAGAAAACCTGAACAAAAACAATGTGGAATGAAACAGCTAACTCTTGAAACTGGGAGCTGCTCACCTTAGAAAAATACGTTTGCAGTTATAAAAACAATAAATATAAAGTAGCTTCATATATGACAGATCTACTGGTAACTTAATCAGACACTTCCAAGCATGCAGTTTGTTGTCGTGAGGTCACTAGCTCAGTCATTAACTATGAAAGAAAAACTAATTGATAGATTTCATTAAGAGAGGATAGAATGTACAGCTCCACCAGTTTATAATTGGTTAATGCAGGCCATGCAAATCCAATTCAAAAATTCCAAATTCGTAGGCCACATTGTTGTCTTTCCCTCTGAAAAACTATTTCAATATATAGGTAGAATGTTCAATGGACCAGTTAGGAGTTGGGAGAAGTGAAAATGGATAAAAGCAAGACATGAGAGGAGAAAAGTATGATACAAACATTGTAGATGTTAAACCTGATAAACAACTTATATCTCAAGCACGTCGATTGTGGATATCAGATTGCTTTACAAAGGTTGTTTCTTAGTAATGCATGGTAAAAAAATGCTAATATATGTCTGCATATCATCATTCTTTTCATAAAAAGCAGGTGAACTTATGGTAACTCTAGGTGTAATTTCTAGTTTACTACCATGTCTCACCATTGGAGTATGTTGACAATCTCCTCTACTCTTGAATCAATACCTTTCATATACTCAATCAGAACTAGCTACTAGTACGAACTGGCCTCGTAAGAGAGTAAATCATGTCAACAATTTTCCCCATGAATGCCAGACAACAAATATCAACTATTGAATCCCTACTATACGTATCAAAGTCCGTTCCATTCTCTTCTTAATAACTGCATACAATATTATCTTTTCCAACAGTCATCCCATCTACCAAGAGCTTGTTCCATTCTTCCTCTAGTGTTGTATCGAAGGGTAAGTGAATTTCATGAGAGTCACCATCAACATTTGAAGTAATTGTAAAGTCAAGCCATAAGGAGGTGGTCACTTTTGCATTGCTTTGCTGGTCAACAGATCGTAGAGAGTGAGTAAAAGCTTCTCACACTCCATAAGGGGATATAAGTCATGTATGTCTAGTGCCAATGTTAACTGACAAATTCATTTCCCCTAGAGAGTCTAATTGCGCCATCATTTTCCCATAAAATATGTATTTTACCTTTGTAGTATCAAAAGCTACTGGTTACCTTCGTATTAAGAGTTAGAGAAGTACCCTCTAAGGATTAGTCCCCAACCATTTATTTGTTATATGATTTAAATTACTGTAAAATGATGATCTTGATACGGTGTATGAACTCAAACCTATAATCCCACTCAAATTGTTTGCGTCTTATGCCTCATCTCAGTTTTATCTATCTTTCTCTTGCTCCGTATTATCTATAAGACTTTATTAGTGTCTGAGATACACCCATATGGAAAACTTGGAAGGAAACCCATGAAAAGTATTTAGCCTGTACATGAGGAGGTATGTTGAAGACTGATAGCTCCATAGTTGCATTCTCCAGCTGCATTCATTGTAGTTCCATCTCCAGCTGCATTCATTGTAGTTCCAGTCATGGGAACCTTTGAGTAACTTCTTTCGACTCACCAATTTTTAGGAATGATGAAATCGAAATCGAAATCGAAATCGAAATCAAAATCGAAATTGAAGCACCTAATCCTTCTTCTGGATAATGGATTCTCTATGATCGTTGGTTCTGATACCATGATAGCTCCATAGTTGGAGCTTTAAGCTTTACAGAAATGTAGAGAGAAAGAAAGAAATTATATTGATTGAATTATGTAGCTTGATACATTGAACCTGTACACTTGTGTATTTATACTAATCACATGAGCTTATAACTAACTAATGCCAGCTGTCTATATTGTTAACTAACTCTAGCTGATTAGTTAACTAACTCAACCATCTAGCTTGCTAACCATCTACACTAGTTAACACTCCTCCTCAAGCTTATGGTTGAAACATATTAGTCATCCCAAGTTTGCTCATCAGCAAGTTGTGTTGTATCTTTCCCAGCCCTTTAGTCAGTAAATCAGCAAGTTGATGTTTAGTGTTGATGTGCTCAGTTTTCAGCATACCTTGGCAAATTCTTTCCTTTACAAAATGGCAATCAATGTCTATGTGTTTAGTTCTCTCATGGAAGATTGGATTTGCAGCTATTTGAATGGCTGCCTTACTGTCACATATCATATGCAGAGGAAGATTTACACAAACTCCCAGCTCTTTATACAGGCCTATTAACCAATTGATCTCAGCTGCACAAGCAGCCATGCTCCTGAACTCTGCCTCAGCTGAACTCCTTGACACTGTTTCTTGTTTCTTAGATTTCCAAGACACTAAAGCACCTCCAAACTTCACAAGATATCCTGTGACTGATCTCCTAGTTTCCACACATGCTCCCCAATCAGAGTCACAGTAGGCAGTGAGTTTTGCAGTTTGATCAGATGGCATTAGTAATCCTTAAATAGGTGCTTCCTTAATATATCTCACCACTCTTAGTGCAGCCTCCAAATGTGACTGTTTAGGAGAGTGCATGAATTGACTTAGTACTTGTACAGTGAAGGCAAGATCTGGTCTTGTGATAATGAGATAGAGAAGCCTTCCTACTAGTCTTTGATACCTTGTAGGATTTTGAAGTAGATCATCACTTTTAGTCCTTGTGTCTGTGTCATTAACTTGCTCATCATATTTGATAGAAGTGAGTTTTTTATTCACTTCTAGTGGTGTGTAGACAGGTTTAGCTCCTCCTAGCCCAGACTCTGAAATCAGTTCCAAAGCATACTTTCTTTGTGTCATCAAAATACCCCTGTTGGATCTAGAGAACTCAATTCCAAGGAAGAATTTGAGTTCACCTAGATCTTTCATCTTGAAGCTAGTTTGAATTTCCTATCTGGTCTTGCATAACTGTTGAGAATTGCTCCCAGTAATCAGAAGATCATCCACATACACTAACACTATCACAATATCCCCCTTAGCCTGTTTAGTGGAAAGTGAGTAGTCAAAGTGACTTTGTGTAAATCCCATCTGCACCAATGCCTCAGTTAGCTTCAAATTCCATTGCCTAGGTGCCTGTTTTAGACCATACAAAGACTTGTGTAATTTGCACACCTTCTTGCTTCCCCCCTGGTTTGCAAAGCCATCAGGAATCTGCATGTACACCTCGATCACCATTTAGAAAGGCATTGTGCACATCCATGTGATAAATATACAATTATTTTGAAGAAGCCAGAGCTACCACAGCTCTCACAGTGACCATCTTAGCAACTGGACTAAAACTTTCTCCATAATCAAGACCTTCTCTCTGACTGAACCCCTTAGCTACCAGCCTGGCCTTGAACCTCTCAACTTCTCCTGAGGCCAGAAATTTTATTTTATAGATCCACCTGCACCCAATATGTATCTTGCCAGGTGGAATATCTACAATGCTCCATGTTTTATTAGACTCTAGAGCTGCAATCTCTGCATTCATAGCTTTTGTCCAAGCAGGATCAGCAGTAGCCTCTTTGAAGGTTACTGGTTCAGATGTAGCTGAATAAGCTTGAAAAGTGTGATTGTAAGATGGGGATAAATGAGAGTAAGTGAGCTGAGAAGCTAGTGGACAGAGACAAGAGCTAGCTTTTGGTTTTGGCTGTGTAACAAAATCCTGCAACCACAAAGGGGGTTTAGTTGGCCTGCCTGATTTTCTTGAAGATGCAACTAGCACCACAGGAAAAATTGGGATAGGAGCAGGAGATATAGGAATGAACCTTACACCCACAATGTTCACATTGTAAGAAGTTTTTTCTAGCCTTGTAGCTTCCTCCTGAAGAGCTAGTACTGTGATTATATCCTTCATTGTGAGCACTAACACTTGAGAATGATTTTTCAGAAGACACCTTAGATGAACCAGCACCATTGTTGTAGGTGTTGTGTCTGTGAGTATACATTGTTGTGCCTTCTATCATCCCTGAGTTGTTGGAACTAGTACTAGCCAGACTTCTCTGACTTTCTTGATCAATAAGTAGTGCATATGCTTTGTTGAGTGAAGCAATCGGACTCATCATCATGATCTGACTCCTAGGAGGGGAATACGACTCATTTAACCCCATTAAGAATTACAATAACCTTTGATAATCACAATGTTCACCAAAATGTTTGGATTCAGGACACGGATACTGAGGGCATGACATGATAGCATCATACTCGTCCCAGAGGTCTCTCAACCTTGAATGATAGTTAGCGATTGACATTGTTCCTTGTATGAGAGAATGAATCTCTCTGTACAGATGAAAAACTCTGGATCCATTTACAGTGTCAAACCTTTCTCTCAGATCTAGCCATACCTTTCTAGCATCAGATGCATATACAACAGAGCTAAGGAGACCAAGTCTCACTGCATTCATAATCCAACTCAAAACTACTGCATTACATTTTTCCCACTGATCATGTAATTCAGGTTCAAACATAGACTTAGTAAACCTTCCATCCACAAATCCTAGCCTACTTCGACCTACTAAACCAATTTGAAAAGACCTACACCACAAAGCATAGTTCTCTGAACCTATTAATTGTAGTGAGATTAGAGAACTACCTGGAACTTCCGTATTCTGAAGAAACAGGGGATGATTATGATCAATCACCAGAAATGTTGTTGTGCGTGTACTACTGACAGTGCTAGCAGTTCCATCTCCAACTGCATTCATTGTAGTTCCAGTCATGGGAACCTTTGAGTAACTTCTTTCGACTCACCAATTTTTAGGAATGATGAAATCGAAATCGAAATCGAAGCACCTAATCCTTCTTCTGGATAATGGATTCTCTATGATCGTTGGCTCTGATACCATGATAGCCCCATAGTTGGAGCTTTAAGCTTTACAGAAATGTAGAGAGAAAGAAAGAAATTGTATTGATTGAATTATGTAGCTTGATACATTGAACCTGTACACTTGTGTATTTATACTAATCACATGAGCTTATAACTAACTAATGCCAGTTGTCTATATTGTTAACTAACTCTAGCTGATTAGTTAACTAACTCAACCAGCTAGCTTTCTAACCATCTACACTAGTTAACAAAGACATGATTAAACAAATACAAATGGTGTCATCTCTAACAACTTAAACTTATGGATGATGTGGTCTCACAATTCTACAAGTATTTATCACTTGAGGCAGGTTTATAATAAGCCTGCAAGTGACAAATACCGTTGATAATGGTCTCAAGAAACTGTTCAGCTTTCAAAACTTCATTTACTGCACCAAAAGCAAAGCATGGGATACATAACTACAAATTCTTGTTTTCAGATTGAACATGCCAACAAACTAATACATAAACAATACTTCCCAGTTACAAAGAATTTATCCAGATGGCCTATAAATTAAACAAAACCTCATCACTTGACAAATAAGTGGAATGGAGTTGAGCAATAGAGAAACTTTTTTTTGCATAACTCGACTTTAATAGCACTCTAGAAGAATTCAATTGCACAATGTACATCCCAAAAGGCCAAATTGCACAGAAGAGAAATAAATCCAACCAAGAGGCAAGATCAAATACAAAAACAGAATTCCAGATCAAACCATCAACACTTCAATCAATAAACCTAGAAGACATACATGGAAATAGACACATAGAAAACCTGAGCAAATCCAATAGTGAAAGATATCGAAAGAAATGATTAAACCTGAGAAAATCCAACGGAAACAATGTAAACTACTTATGGCATTCCCATCTGAAAAGCGGCATGTGTGAGTATGCTTGGAAGTACAAAAAAAGACCCTTGTTGGCCGCTTATACAAAGTAGAAAAATATAAAAAACAAAATGATAACCCCGGGTTCTACTGTTTTTTTTTAAATATAAAAAAATATTTAACGCTTTTCTTTTTAACATATGTATTATCGCCCATTTTTTTTTTGGTTGTTATAAGTACATTTATAGCGACTAGATTTTTGTCCCTTCATTATGAGTCATTAAAAAGTCAATTTTCTTGTAGTGGCTTAGTTTATTTTTGTGTTTTTAGGGTTTAGCATATACAATTTAGGGATCTATAGGGTTCAGAGCTTAGAGATTTTTAGGTTTAGGAGTTTTTGAGTTTTTTAGGGTTTTTAAAGGTTAAGTGTTTCTTAGGTTTTATGGCTTATTTGTTTTTGTGTTTTTTAGGTTTAGAGTTTATGGATTTTTAGGATTTAGGGTTTAGAGCTTAGGGTTTTGTAGAATTTTAAATGGTTTTGGGGTTTATTTTAGGGTTTATAGGATTTAGGGTTTAGAGTTTCTTAGGGTTTTAGGTTTAGGATTTAGGGTTTAGGGTATAGGGCTTGGTTTTTTTTTGAGGTTTATGAAACTAGGTTAAGCATTTCATCTAGGTTTTTAGGGTTTAGGGCTTTGGGTTTTTAAGGGTAAGGTTTTTTAGGGTTTAGGGCTTAGGCATGTTTTTTAATGTGTTTTTAGTATTTAGAATTTACGATTTAGGGCTTTATAATGTTTAGAGCTTAGAGTTTTTTAGGTTTAGTGATTTTGGGGTTTTTTTAGGGTTTTAAAGGGTTAAGTGTTTCTTAGGTTGTTTTAGGGTTTACGTTTTTTTTTTGTTTTTTAGGTTTAGGGTTTATGGATTTTTAGTATTTAAGGTTTAGAGCTTAGGGTTTTGTAGGGGTTTAAAATGAATTTTAGGGCTTATTTTAGGGCTTATAGGATTTAGGGTTTCTTAAGGTTTAGGGTTTAGGGTTTCTTAGGGTTTTAGGATTCAGATTTAGGGTTTTAGGTTAGGGTTTAGGGTTTTGGGATTTGGGTTTTTTTAGGTTTAGAGTTTTAGGTTAAGGGTTTTATTTAGGTTTAGGGTTTTATCTAGGTTTTGAGGGTCTAGGGCTTACATTTTTTTGTGTTGTTTAGGGTTTATCATATACGATTTAGGGCTTTATAGGGTTTAGAGCTTAGAGTTTTTTAGGTTTAGCGATTTTTTGTTTTTTTAGGGGTTTTAAGGGTCAAGTGTTTCTTAAGATTTTTTAGGGTTTAGGGTTTAGGTCTTAGGGTTTTTTTTTGTGTTTTTTAGGTTTAGAGTTTACCTTTTTTATTAGGATTTTGTGTTTATAAGGTTTAGAGTTTCTTAGGGTTTTAGGTTCAAGATTTTGGGTTTTAGGTTAGGGATTATGGTATAGTGCATAGGGTTCTTTTAGGTTTAGGGTTTTAGCGTAAGGGTTTTATCTATGTTTTTATGGTTTATGGTTTTGGGTTTATTGGGTTAAGGTTTTTTTTTTGTGTTTTAGGTTTAGGGTTTATGGATTTTTAGGATTTAGGGTTTAGAGTTGTAACACCCCTCAAAATGAAATAGGATAATTAGAGCTTCACATGCGTGTTAGTAGTTTATAAACTTGTATAAATGTTTGAAAATGAGTTCATAGGTCAGTTTAGTTGAGTTTGAAGTCAAACGTCAAAGAGACGTTCAAGACGTTCGAAAACTAGTCGTTTGCATGCTAGTGTGTTCTAGTGTGTCTTGCCTGTTTTTTTGTGTTGTTTGGAGTCTAAAATAAGTGGAGGTGACCCTAGTGTCTTAATAAATATTTTTAGGGTCAAAACGTTCGAAAACGACACCCCGGGACCACCCTAAGGGGTCCCCAAGGAGGACCCCAGCCTTGGCCAAGCAAGCTGCCAAGGCAGCTTGCAAGTTATGCATAGAGGGAGTAGCTCCGCGTCGCGGACCTGCTCCACCTATGGCCAAAAAGTGTCTCCGCATAGCAGACTCTACTGTCTCAGAATTTAATTTATGAAAACTTGCGGGAACACCTCCGCGTCGCGGACTTGTTTCCCGACGAAATCTGCGAAAATAGAACTCAAGTTTGACTTGTTTAAAGGGGTCCAACTAAGTGAGGGATAGTTTGGGTACTTTGGGGAATTTTTAGAAACGGTTATTCTACCTATTTTAGGGTATTTTAAGTGGTTAAAACCCCAAGACCTAGAATTAGACCTCAT
>JAJOOS010013795.1:0-12195 GCA_029582725.1 Solanum chiquidenum
AAAATAAATATGCTTGTGTTAATCATAAAAAGTTAAGAACAATAGCTAAACTATCTTTTATTAATCACGAATACAAATAAATAATAAAGGAGAAGAAAGAATAAACCACAATTCTCTGACCTCCACGGTGGCTCTTCCAAAGTTCCTAAGCTGGAAGAAAATTTATATTGTGTATTGTTTCTTGTTTCTTGGCTCCCCTCTAGAGTAATTTGTCATGCCCTATTTATAGATATAAAAACCCTAAATAAAATAATTAAGTTCAAGACAAATTAAGAAAACAAAACCCAATTAAATTGGGTTTTCCACTGTACGCGTAATTTCTGGAATTTCACGTTGCTCGCCGCCTTTCATAATAATATGAGCCATCCAGCTGCTGACACGTGGCAGCAGTTGTGCACAATTGCAATTGCAAATTGTTCGCAGCCTTTTTCCTCATATATACAAATATATTATTTTATTAAGTTTAATCCATTAAGCTGCCTGCTTGATTTCTTTATTCAACCTTTCATCTTTAATTCGTTTTAGCTCCAAACTTCTTCATTATTCCACCAATTTAATCCTACAAATAAAATACACAATTTAGCGCAATCCATAAAATTCATGTTCAAAAGGGATAATTAAAAGATTAAATATGAGGCAAATAGTGATTAAACATATATAATTTTAGCCTCACATCAATGTTAGAAGTCTTTCTTATTAATGTGTATGCCTTGTTGGATCCCGGTGCTACTTTATCTTTTGTGACACCTTATGTGGCGATGAGATTCGATGCTTCATTGGAAGTGCTTTTAGAACCTTTTTCTGTCTCTACCCCTGTCGGTGATTTTGTGGTGGCTAAGAGGGTCTATAAGAGATGTCCCGTTTCCTATCCCATAAGATTACTTTGGTGGACTTGGTAGAGCTTGATATGTTAGTGTTTGATGTGATTCTTAGTATGGATTGGTTGCATGCATGTTATGCCTCTATTGATTGTAGAACTCGGGTAGTTAGATTCCAATTTCTGAATGAGCCTATCTTAGAGTGGAAAGGGGGAAATTTTATGCCTAGAGGTCAATTTGTGTCCTACCTTAAAGCTAAAAAGATGATCTCGAAAGGTTGCTTTTACCATGTTGTTAGGGTAAGGGATGTAGATTCTAAAACCCCTTCTCTTGAGTTGGTTCCCGTGGTTAATGAGTTCCCAAAAGTTTTCCCCGATGATTTGCCTAGTATTCCTCCCGAGCGGGAAATAGATTTTGGTATTGACCTTCTTCCAGATACACAACCTATCTCTATTCCTCCTTATAGAATGACCCCGATCGAGTTGAAAGAGCAACTAAAGGATTTGTTGGATAATGGTTTCATCCGACCGAGTATCTCTCAAAGGGGTGCTCCCGTGTTATTTTTTAGAAAGAAAGATGGATCTCTTCGAATGTGCATTGATTATCGTCAATGGAATAAAGTGACCATCAAGAATAAGTATCCTCTTCCAAGAATTGATGACTTGTTTGACCAATTTCAAGGGGCTAGTTATTTCTCCAAGATTGATCTTCGTTAGGTTATCACCAATTTAGGGTGAGAGGGGTTGATATTCCCAAGATGGCTTTTCGAACCCGATATGGTCATTATGAGTTCATGGTAATGTCGTTTGGGTTGACTAATGCTCCAGCGGCGTTTATGGACTTGATGAATAGAGCGTTTAGGCAATACCTAGACATGTTTGTGATTGTGTTTATCAGTGATGTTTTGATTTATTCAAGGAGTGAAAATGAGCATGCTGACCATTTGAGAATTGTGTTGCAAGTTCTTAAGGACTGTTTGCAAAGTTTAGCAAGTGTGAATTTTGGTTAAGATCTGTAGCTTTCCTTGGTCATATTGTGTCAAGAAAGGGTATTGAGGTAGATCCTAAAAAGACAGATGCGGTCAAGAGTTGGCCTAGACCTCTAACTCCTTCCGACATTAGAAGCTTTTTGGGTTTGGCCGGTTACTATAGAAGATTTTTTGATGGGATTTCTTCCATTTCTTCTCCTTTGACGACTTTGACTCAAAAGAAAGTTAAGTTTGTGTGGTCGGAAGCTTGTGAGAAAAGTTTCCAAGAGTTGAAAGACAAACTTACTTCCGCTCCGATGTTGACCTTACCGGAAGGTACATATGGTTTTGTGGTGTATTATGATGCTCTTGAGTGGGGTTGGGATGTGTGCTCATGTAAAATGGTAAGGTGATTGCCTATGCTTTAAGGCAACTTAAATTCCATGAGAAGAATTATCCTACCCATGACCTTGAGTTAGCAGCGGTTGTGTTTGCCTTAAAAATATGGAGGCATTATTTGTATGGGGTCCATGTGGATGTTTTTACCGATCACAAGAGTCTACAATATGTGTTTAGTCAAAAGGACTTGAATATTCGCCAAACAAAGTGGCTAGAACTCTTGAAGGATTTTGATATGAGTGTCCTTTATCACCCCCAACAAAGCTAACGTGGTAGCGGAGGTACTTAGTAGATTGTCCATGGGTAGTGTGGCTCATGTAGAGGATGAAAAGAAAGAGTTGGTTCGAGATGTGCATAGGTTGGCCCGACTAGGTGTTCAACTAGTGGATTCCACCAAGGGTGGTGTCATGATCCATAATGGTTCCAAATCGTCCTTTGTGTTGGATGTGAAGTCTAAGCAAGGTCTTGATCTTTTATTAGTTGAGTTGAAAGAGTCGGTACTTAAGACGTCCATTGAGGCTTTCTCCTAAGCGGGAGATGGGGTGCTTAGGTACCAAGGTCGGTTATGTGTTCTGAATGTTGATGGTTTGAGGGAACAAATTTTAGAGGAAGCCCATAGTTCTCGGTATTCTATTCACCCGGGAGCCACCAAGATGTACCGTGATCTATGAGAAGTCTATTAGTGGTATGGAATGAAGAAATATATTGCGAGATTTGTGGCCAAATGTCCTAATTGTCAAAAAGTTAAGGTTGAGCACCAAAGACCGGGAGGCTTATCCCAAGATATAAGTAGTCCCACTTGGAAGTGGAAATAAGTAAACATGGACTTTATTGTCGGTTTGCCTCGCACCCGGAGACAACATGATTCTATTTGGGTCATTATAGATCGGATGACAAAATCAGCCAACTTTATTCCCGTCAAGGTTTCGTTTTTGGTGGAAGACTATGCTATGTTGTATATAAGGGAACTGGTAAAATTGCATGGAGTTCCTCTGTCTATTATTTCCGATCACGGTACTAAATTTACTTCTCACTTTTGGAAGTCATTCCAAAAAGGTCTTGGCACTAAGGTTAAGCTTAGCACGAATTTTCATCCCCAAACCGATGGGCAAGCAGAGTGTACCATCCAAACATTGGAAGATATGTTAAGGGCATGTGTGATAGACTTCAAGGGTAATTGGGATGACCACTTGCCATTAATAAAGTTTACCTACAATAATAGTTATCACTCAAGTATCAATATGGTTCCCTTTGAAGCCTTGTATGGTAGGAGATATAGGTCTCCAGTTGGTGTGTTTGAGGTGGGTGAAGTTGCTTTGATAGGTCCCGAGCTAGTTTATAAAACCCTTGAAAAAAGTTTGGCTTATTAGAGAGAGGTTGGGAACGGCTCAAAGTAGACAAAAATCTAATGCCGATGTGAGAAGAAGGGATCGAGAATTTGAGGTTAACGATTGGGTCTATTTGAAAATCTCACCCATGAAGGGTGTGATGAGATTTGGCAAGAAAGGGAAACTTAGTCCCCGATATGTAGGCCCATACCGAATTTAGAAACGTATTGGGAAGGTTGCCTATGAGTTGAATTTGTCAAATGAGTTGGCTCCGATTCATCCGATATTTCATGTTTCTATGCTTAAGAAGTGTATTGGATATTCGACATCCATTATTCCCCTAGAAGGGTTGGGAGTTGACGAAAGTCTTTCATATGAATAGGTTCTGGTAGAGAGCCTAGACCGGCAAGTCAAGATATTGAGAAACAAGGAAATAGCTTTCGTGAAGGTGTTATGGAGAAATCATTTAGTTGAGGGTTCTACTTGGTAGGCCGAGGCCGATATGAAGTCCCAATATCCTCATCTCTTTCCTTCTACTCCTATACAAGCTTGAGGTAAATAGTTCCTCTTGCGTTTTCTTGTTTTGGGAGTCATGTTTGTTATATGTGTTTTCCATGATTTCCTTATGTTATGGACGTTCTTGAGAAATTCATGTTTAGTAAGAAAGTGAGTTTTTAAGATCAATTTTCCTCATGTTGTTGTGTATTAAGTAAGAGTTGCCTATATGCTTCATTAGATGAATTGTTGAACATGCTTAGTTGTGCCTTTTGGAAGTATATTGCATAAATGCTCTTTGAGATTTTGTTGAGCATGATTTTAGTTTGGAGAAGGTAGTTCCTCCTATGGATATGACAAATGTTGAGTTTTCATGCATAATGGGTTGTTAGATGTAGTTCCTACTTCCTTGTGGTGCATTAATTATGTTTCAGATGGAGTTGATGTTTCCTCCTTTGAATTGTGCATTTTTTTATGTTTCATGCATGATGGCCTACTAGTCATGAGTCTTTACTTCCATTAGGTGTCTAGATCGTCATTCGAGGATGAATGTTCCCAAGGGGGAGATATTGTAACACTACGCAAAATTAGTAGGCTAAACTAGAGCTTAACGTGAGGGTTAGAGTCATGGATGTAACTCCCCATACTTAAAATAAAGGATTTCGTGTTAGAACGTCAAGGTACTACCCCTCAAGGATCAACCATGGGCCCTTGAGGAGGACCCCTAGAAAACTGCCTGGGCAGTGACTAACAGAAGGACCTACACCCCGTTGGTCAGTCCATACCCCGTGGGTGGGGGCAGTAGGTCCAAGTCTGAAATCAGCTCTCAGAACCCAAACCACGGTTCACCAGCATGTGCCGTGGGTCCAACCACGGTCCGTCAGTGAAGTTTCGTGGATGGGACATGGGAGCTGGTTTATGGGTTAAAATTATGGGCACTTTGGGGTTTTCTGGTTTTACTTAATATTAACTGATATCGTTTTAGCCTAATTTAGACCACCTATACAAGTATTTTAGACGACTAAATTAAGTCATTCATCTCATTTTTCTAAAACCCAAATCAATTCCCAAAACTTCATCCTCTCAAAAAAAATTCTCTCTCTAGAAAACTCCAAGAAGAAGAAGAAAAAGGAGAATGAACTAGGGTTTCGAGAGAAGGCTTTTCCAAATCAATTTCTTTGGGCATTGTGATATAGGTATGGTGGTTTTCATCCATGGTTAGCTTTCACCCATGGATCCCTCTCAAAATCTTCAATTTCAAATGGTAGACTTCTACAATTAGCTAGGGTTTTCTTCATTCACCATGGGTTCTTTGATTTACTGATTTTAATGGTTTAATTATGTCTAAATATGCATGAATTGATGATCTAAAATGTTTTAATGATGATTCCCTTATGAACCCATGCAAACCCCCATATTTCCCTAAATTGTGATCTCATTGGTTGGGTTGTTGATTGTGGAAGAAGAATTTTTATGATCTAATGTATGAATTGATAGAATTACATGAAGTTGTGATGAAATCCCTATCTAATGCTTAAATTCTAGACTTGGTGATTGATGGCGACTTTGAACCTTGGAAGGGTAAAGTGTGAGTTTATGCTTGATCTTATGAAACTTATGAAATTGCTTTAAGGGTGCTTTGAGAGTAAAGTGCCAATGTTGATTGTGTTGTTGTGTTATTGAAAGGTTGTTCTCATGAAACACTTACAACCATGATGTGAAAGTTCTTCTCACATAGAAAGGATTCTTAGGTTGAAAGGCTATTCTCACCTAATTGAATCAATGAATAAGAGTTATCCTAATGAACTAACTTGGATTGATTGTCAAGGATATCCTTCCATGAGACATGAGTTAAGTAAGACTTAATAAGTACTCTGTGGGAATTATGCTTAGCACCGAGTAGATATATACAATGAGATGGAAGCTCTCCCGTTAATTGAGGCCGAGTTTCTAAAAGAGGTCTCATGAGATGGAAGCTCTCCCATTAGTAGAGGCCAGATTTCTAGTAGCAATCTCCTTATCCCATAAACTATGTGCCCCCATAGGTTATCTAGCGTGTGGATCCACCTAAGCTAAGAGTTCATGGTTATACTATAGGCAAGTAGAACAACCCTTTTCGGTGTGGGAGACACCGGGTGATCATGTTTAGCTCACATGGTCTCTATGTCGGTTAAGGCTATTCTTCCCACAATAAGAAAATGACTTCTGACCTATGGTTACTCAAGAGGCTTGTATATGAGTTCAAAGGTTTAATGATGATTTTAACTTATGTTTTCTTTGATTATGAGTTATGACTTCTAATGTCTCATATGATGTTCAAACTTGGCAAATTGCGTGCTTTCAAATGAAATATCTTTTTTTGCATAACTTAAATATTTTTTTGCATGGCTACAATACTTAGTGTATTTTTGTACTAACCCCTACTTTTCTCTATATTTTCTCCAAGTGTAGGGTCCGGTTCTTGAGGTGATCATTCTAGTGGCTAGTGCTTGGACTTGACTATCTTCTGAGCTTGTTGGTAAGTCCTCATAGTTCGAGTACAACTTTTTCTCATGATGTAGTTTCCTTTATTGTATTTTTCTTTCCGGACATGTTGTATGGGCTAGGCCCTATTTCATTCAAGTATTGTAATAGATGGCTATATTGAGATAAGTCTAGACTTCCATTTTCTTTTTTGAAAACTTTTAAGACTTGAAATGTATTTTTACTCTTATTGTTTTATTGCTTATTTTATGTCACGCCCCGAGCTACCCCCGAGACGCGGACATAAGACCTAGGATCACAAGTGACCCCAAGCTAACCCGGCTGGCATAATCATGAGCATACTAAAGATAACTGAATAATAAAAACTATGCGGAAACAATAATCAAAAATAAAATGAAAAGATGGGGAAAATACCCATATACTATAACTGAGATGAATGAATACTGATGAGTTTAATACAAGGAAAATTTAACTCATAACCAAGCTGAATCTAAATATATCTGAAAATAGCCTCTAACTGACTAGAAGTGCTGGGACATGCCCCAACTAAATCTAGCAAAACTAAAACTAAACGACTGAAAACTAAAAGATAACATGACTATTTTCCTCGAATAATGAGGACTCACCGCTGATGTTGCTGAACTGGAGATCGGGAACCGATCTAAGCGTGATCTAGATGCTGAGAACCTGAACCTACATCACAAGAAGATGTAGCACAGAGTATGCGTCAATACTTGGAAGGTACTGAGCATGCATGATAGAGTAAAGCATAGGCAATAAAGCAAGTATAATATGTCTAAGATGAGATACTGAATCTGAACTAACTGAATGCAATGACCAATTTATATCATGCTGACTGAATATTGAATGAACTGTAAATGTGGTCAATGCAATAGAGTCTGACTGAACTGTGGGAGTTACTAATAACTGACAATAAAACCACATGAGCTAAATGTGGAGTCCGATGTATATGCCCCATCGAGAGGACCCAATAGACCCGGCCAATGGTATAGAGGAATGCTGGCGTGATCACTAAATGATGCCCACGAAGGGGACTTACACCTACGTGGCTCGTAATTTTAGGACTATATGGGTACGCTGAACCCTAGTCCAACTCGGTATTATGTCACTCCCAATAGATTAAGTGATTAAAACATTATGGCTGAATTTCTGTAATACTGGATAACTCAAAACTGAATATGCAAAACTGAGAATGCATTAATTAATCTGATAATGATGCATTCATAAACTAAGGCATGTATAACTAAATACTTAAATATATGACCTAGCATGTGTAATTCAAGAACTAAAGAAATACACAGCTAGGCTTATGAAATTCTTGCAATAAACTGAGAAATAACATGCTAATTTGATTTGGAACATTTAAATAACCAATTCATGTTGATCTGTTGAAATTCTAGAAACCGTCTGTTCATAATCATGGAATCAAGAATCTGACTTTATTCTAGGGACCTAATGGGCGAAAGGAACCCACTAGTGAAATCCCACATACCTGGTGACAAATTCCACGGAGAAATCTTTCGATTTCGGTACTGGAACTGATGGAACCTTGTTGAATTCTTGAACTAGGGTTCTTGACCTCTTTTCTCTTCTTACGCTCTAAT
The DNA here is from genome assembly GCA_029582725.1 of Solanum chiquidenum. Lineage (NCBI taxonomy): Eukaryota > Viridiplantae > Streptophyta > Magnoliopsida > Solanales > Solanaceae > Solanum > Solanum chiquidenum. The sequence continues at coordinate 8,117 of JAJOOS010013795.1, forward strand.
TTTTTGAAGTTTTGATTAATGATTTGACTTAGGTAAGTTCTAGTTATGTTTCTAGGCTTAAACTGACTAAAACCTCATAATTTAGGGTCTAAACGATGTAGCTTAGGGGTTAAACAAAATAGGAAAAGACAAAAAGACCCCCGACTTAACTGTTGTCGGAGTGACCGACAGACGGGACCTACGGTCCGTAGGTTGGGGTCGTAGGTCAAGTCTGCCCAACAGGGCTTTACTAAAACGATCATAACTTTTTACTCGGAGATGTGATTTTAGAAAACTCAGTGGCATTGGAAAGAAGGTTTAATTATATATCATATCATAGGTCATGGGACATATAATTCCTTTTGTGCTGGGATTGATGACCATTTGAAGTTGACCCAATCAACAATCCCCCCCCCCTAATTGACTGCTGACCTTCACCAACGATCAGACCTACAGACCATGGATCGAACGATAGTCCTTGCTGGTCGGTCATCGTTCACGTCAGAGGCTGGGTAAAGGGGGCCAAGATCCACGTACCGTGGTCTAGCCTACAGACTGTGGGTCTGTTCGTGGGTCGAGACTTAACCAATTTTCTGAGCTGGGCTTGGGGAGGGGTTGCAGTGGTGAACCACAAACCACCTGCATGGGCCGTGGTCTGACCTACGGTCCGTGTGTGGCAATCGTGGGTTGCACCTGCAACTTCTTAAAATCTGAAATCTGGTTGGCTTTCAGATACGGGGTGTTATATTATCTCGCCCTTGGGACCATTCATCCTCGAATGAAGACTAAACTAGCTAAGTATAGAGGGAAGAAGCTGTAATCCCTACCACTAAGGACTAAAAACTGATTTATGACTGAACTGAGTTCCAAGAACATGAAGATACGCTAAAAATGCAAGGTTGACTGAAGGAACAAAATACTAAGACTGAATTAGTGCATGAATAACTAAAAACTGAAGAGGAACTATTACCTCAAGCTGGAATGGAATCAGAAGGAAAGAGGTGAGGATACTTGGACTTGATGACTGCTTCTGCTTCCCAAGTAGCTCCCTCTACGGACTGGCTCCTCCACAAAACCTTGACTGGAGTGACTTCTTTGTTTCTCAACCTTCTAACCTGACGATCGAGAATCTAAACTAGTACATCCTCATATGAGATACTATCTTTCACGGCCACACTCTCTAATGGCACTATGGATGCTAGATCACCCACACACTTCTTCAAAAGTGAAATGTGAAAAACCGGATGCAATGCTGCTAATTCTGCTGGCAACTGTAACTGATAAGCCACTTTACTAATCCTCTTCAGAATCTTGTAAGGGCCCACATATATAAGACTGAGCTTCATTTTCTTGCCAAATCTCATCACCCCTTTCATAGGTGACATTTTCAATAAAACTCACTCATTAACTTGGAACTCTAATTCCCTTCTTCTCACATCTGCGTAAGACTTCTGGCGACTCTGGGCAGTCTTACGTCTATCTCTAATGAGTTGCACTTTCTCCATAGCATAACAGACTGAATATGGCCCTATCTAAGCTGCTTCACCTACTTCAAACCAGCCCACAGGAGATCTACATCTACGCCCATACAATGCCTCATAAGGGGCCATCTGAATGCTGGAATGGTAACTATTGTTGTAGACAAACTCAATGAGAGGAAGGTGATCATCCCAACTACCCTTGAAGTTGATCACACAAGCTATTAACATGTCCTCTAAGGTCTGAATGGTACGCTCTGCCTGACCATCCATCTGTGGATGAAATGTTGTGCTAAGGTTAACCTGAGTACCAAGACCCTTCTGAAATGACTTCCAGAAATGAGAGGTAAACTGAGGAACTCTATCTGAAATGATAGACAAAGGAACCCCATGCAACCTGACTATCTCATTAATTTAAAGCTTGGCATAGTCCTCCGCCAAATCTGTAGTCTTAACCGCCAAAAAAGCGAGAAGACTTAGTCTTTTTGTCAACTATCACCCAAATTGAGTCATGTTGTCTGCGAGTATGAGGTAACCCTATAATGAAATCCATGTTGATCACTTCCTACTTCCAAGTAGGAATGTCAATATCTTGAGTCATACCCCCTGGTTTCTGATGTTCTACCTTCACTTGTTGGCAGTTGGGGCACTTACTCACAAAGTCTGCTATATCCTTCTTCATGCCATTCCACCAAAATACCTCCCGCAGATTGCGGTACATCTTAGTGGAACCTGGATGAATAGAATATATGGAATTATGGGCTTCTGCGAGAATATGCTGTCTCAATTCACCTACATCACGAACACACAATCTACCCTAATAGCAAAGTACACCATCTCCCCCTTGGGAGAAAACCTCCACTCTCTAATTGTGGACTGCATCCTTAAGTTCGGAGCAAGATTGGATCACTGTCTTGTTTTTCCTTAAACTCTACTACCAAAGAAGATTCTGACCCATTCTGAACTGTGACACCATTATCTGATATGCTCATTAGCTGAACTCCCAAGCAAGCAAGCATGTGAACATCCTTTGTTAGTTCTTTCATTTCTTCCTTAACATGTGCTACACTATCCATTGATAGTCTGCTAAGAGTATCTGCTACTACATAGGCCTTACCAGGATGGTAAGGCACCCTCATGTCGTAGTCCTTAAGAAACTCAATTGAAGGCTCTTATGGTCAGTGAACACATCTACGTGAACACCATACAAGTAGTGTTTCCAAATCTTGAGTGCAAACACCATTGCTGCAAGCTCGAGGTCATGAGTTGGATAGTTCTTCTCATGCACCTTAAGCTGTCTAGAAGCATATGCTATAAACTTATCTCGCTGCATCAACACACAACCTAGGCCGACTCTGGATGCATCACAATAGATAACATAACCATCTGAACCCTTTGGTAGAGTCAAAATGGGAGTTGTAGTCAACCTAGTTTTTAGTTCTGCAAAGCTTTTCTCATAATCATCTGACCACTGAAACTTGACCTTCTTCTGAGTCAACCTAGTCAATGGAGAGGCTATGGATGAAAATCCTTTCACAAACCTTGTTTAATAACTCGCTAGACCCAAGAAACTTTTGATATCTGTAGGAGAGGTAGGTCTGGGCCATTGTTTCACTGCTTTTATCTTCTGGGAATCTACTCGAATTCCTTCACTAGACACAATATGCCCAAGGAAGGAAACTGATTGTAACCAAAAATCGCACTTGCTAAACTTAGCAAATAACTGGCGATCTTTGAGAGTTTGCAGGACAACCCTCAAATGGCTCACATGTTCTTCCTCATTCCTAGAGTAAATGAGGATATCATCAATAAATACGTTAATGAATAAGTCCAAGTACTGCTTGGACACTCTATTCGTCAAATCCATGAAAGTTGCAAGAGCATTGGTTAGTCCAAATGACATAACTATAAATTCATAATAACCCTACCAAGTTCTGAAGGATGTTTTTGGAATGTCAATATCTCTGACTCTGAGCTGATGATAATCGAATCTGCGGTCTATCTTTGAGAAATGGCTAGCACCCTGAAGTTGGTCAAACAAGTCATCAATCATGGGGATGGGATACTTATTTTTGATTGTGACCTTGTTCAATTGCCTATAGTCAATGCACATTTTGAAAGAACCACCTTTCTTCTTCACGAACAACACTGGTGCACCCATGGCGAAATACTAGGTCTGATAAGGCCCTTATCTAGAAGGTCTTTCAACTGCTCTTTCAATTCCTTAAGCCCTGCTGGAGCCATTCTGTAAGGAGGAATAGAAATAGGCTAGGTATATGGAAGGAGATATATTCAAAAGTTAATTTTCCTTTCGGGAGGAACTCTGGAAAGATCTTTTGGAAACACTTCTGGGAACTCACTGACTACAGGAACTGACTCAATAGTTGGGGTTTCGGAGCTTGAATCCTTAACCCGAACTAGATGATAGAGACAACCCTTTGAGATCATCTTTCTAGCCTTAAGGTAAGAAATGAATCGACCCATAGGCGCTAATCTACTACCCTTCCATTCTAAGATTGGTTCATCTGGAAACTGAAAATGAACAATCCTAGTTCTACAATCGACTGAGGCATAACATGAATGTAACCAATCCATGCCTAGAATGACATCGAATTCTACCAT
>JAJOOS010013796.1:0-32911 GCA_029582725.1 Solanum chiquidenum
TGAAATAGCTTCCTGGTGTTCATTGTGTAATGAGACAAATGAGACTAATAGCCATCTATTCCTCCATTGCAAAGTCACTGCTCAATTATGGACCATTTTCCTAAACAGAACACACACAAACTGGACAATGCCAGAACACACTGCAGACCTTCTTAGTTGCTGGGTGAGAAGAGGGGGGAGTAAGAGCCAGAAGAAATGGTGGAACATGATACCTTCTTGTATATGGTGGACTATCTGGAGAGAAAGAAACAAGAGGTGTATGGAAAATACTGCAGAATCAGTACAAAAGATCAAATGGCATTGTATGAAGACCTTCTATTTTTGGTGTAATGAGGAGGGTATAGAGGATGCTGGACAAATTTTAAATTTTTTCTCTTCTTTATAAGTTTAGTAGCAATTTCTTGAGTTGGTCTTTTTTGGGTCACTGATGTAAATCTTTTTGATGGTTGCCAGCATACCCTCATTGCTCATTGCTGAGGAATACAACTTTACTTTATCAAAAAAAAAAAAAAAAAAAAAAAAAAGTATCTGTGACCAGTAGTTTTGCATAAAATATAATACTCTTAATGAACTGTGTTCTCCCATAATAGGCTAAGAATTCTGTTATCGAAGATGATATTCTCCCAGTTATCTTTTACAACAATGGTGCACACTGAGTAATAGATTATTTCTTTGTACTCAAGAGAACCCTAAGATATCCAAAGAGTAGCTCTTCTCTTGTGAAGCTTATCATGTTTAGCATTTGCTCTTGCACATCCTGTCTCACCCTTCCAAAATATATTGAGCTCCATGCTTCTTGACCACTGCACTCCATATGTTCTTTGGTTTACTCTTTGCTCCTAGAGGCATCCTAGGTAGGCAGTAGGTATCCCCTTTACCCCCTAGGATACCAGTCAGTCTGTTGATATCCGGAACTTCAATCACTGGGTAGACAAAACTTTTGCCCCAATATATGCGTAATCTAGAAACAACTTCAAACCAGATAAATATGACCCTAGGCTTCAATTGCTCTCTCTGCACCACAGAACACTAAGGTGTCATCAGCATAATGCAAATGTGAGATAGTTAAACCCAGAGTGTCACTATTATTCATCCGGAACACCTTGATCCTGTTATTTGACTGTGTTGTTTTCAGCATATCACTCAATCCTCCCATTGATAGTATAAAGAGGAAGGGGGAAAGGGGATCCCCCTGTCATAATCCTCTTTCAGAATGGAAGAAACCAGAGAGGGTACCATTGATTAATACTGAAAATTTAACTGTAGTCACACAATATTTTAACTAGTCTATCCACCTATTTCCTAAACCCATCCTCTCAAGTATGTTCCACAGAATGTCCCATTTCAGGTGATCATAGGCCTTTTCTATGTCCATCTTGCATAGAATCCCAGGGACTTTAGTTAAGTGCCGAGGCCACCTCAAGGGCTGGTTGTGTAGGAGAGAGAACTATCTCAGTATTCGTGTCTGAGAGTAATTTTACCACTCTTCTGTTGAATATCTATCTACACTATTTTATTGTCAGTATTTTTCTTTAGGAATGTGGTAGATATCCTTACGAAGTTTCCAAGTTCTTATTCCAAATTTTCAAGTTTTTAATATTACAACTTTGCCTAATATTTGGGATTTTGAATTGAACTATTCCATTTAGTTTTTACTAGGAGACTTCCAATTTAGATTAGACCTACACGCTTACCGCTCTTTAAAAAAGCTCTGGCTTTATCACAAGTCCATATTCAAGAAGGGCAAACATGGGTTATTCATGCATAGTTTCTTGTGCTCTTCATTAGTAATAATAGTCTTAGCCAACGAAATTGAAAACAATGTAATACATGTTTATACATCCGAAAAATCTGTTGGACCATAATTTGCACACAATTTATTTTCTTGAATATGTTTTACTTGGATATGCATTACTTGAGCCAAGGATCTATCGCAAACACTATCTCTACCTTCACAAGGTACAAGTAAGGTTGCGTACACACCATCCTTCCCAGACCCCACTTGTGGATTTCACTGGGTATGTTGTTTATATGGTGGTAGTTTAGTTTCTCATCCGAGCAAGAACTATGGTAATTAAGTCACTTCTATTTAGGAAACAAATTAAATCACTTGTGCTTAATTGATTTCTAAGAGTCAAGTGTAAGGATTGATCATTTACTGTAGAATCTAAAGATGAAGCCATGTAAGAGCAATACAATCATAAAATCGCCCGTTTAGAAGAGGATAGTTTTCATTACTTTGTAATTACATAATCGGCCTTATTCAAATTTCTTTTTTTTAATAGTGGTTAAAATGATTGGATTCAAATTCCGGGGTGGTCATTCATAATGGCAAGCAGATCTCTAGGACTCGTCATTTGTAGGACTCTTTTAATTTAGTTTTTTTCATATTAGTTTTGTACTTGTCAACTTTCTTATCTTTAGGATTGTAGTTATGCAGGTTTTTCTATTACCTAGATTTTGTTGCTATTTGATTTTCAGTCTTGCATGAAAAACACTGGCTATATAAGGGCCAATACAGTAATCAATAAACATCAGTTTATCTGCTACCAGTTCTTTTCTTCTCTTTATGGTAATCAGAGCTCTATTGCTTTACTAAGATCGATCTTTTTTTTCTCCCAGCTCACCCACCTCAAGCCTAAATTGCCCCCACTACGAGTGTAGTCAATGCCGACAACATCTCCAGTACAAAAAAAATTGTCCAGTTCAATCCGGTTATTCAACTCCCCATCAAACTTGCAAGTAGCCATAACTTTTCGTTGTGGAAGGCTCAGGTGTCCATGCTTATGCGTGGACACAACCTCTTTGATCATCTTGATGGATCGATCCCAACCCCATCTTGGCATCTATCCATCCATGCTGAAGTTTAAAAACTATCTCTGAAAACAACCTAGCAGTAACTATTTACATCAAGTTCGGTCTCTTTGTGATGAACTTTCCACTGCTGTCTCCCCGTCTACAATAAAGAATTGATTGTCAAGATTCTCACTAGCCTTGGCTCTGAATTTCGAGAAATTTCATCCGCAACCTGCGCTTGAGATTTAGCAATCCCCTATGAAGAACTATATGAAAAGCTCCTTGATCATGTCCTTCAGCATAATGAAGTCAAAAAGACACCTTTTATAGTTTTATTACATCCTTATCAAAAAAAGGCACCTTTTATTACATTGCTAAAGGGATTACTTCCACTTCTCCACGTCAGGGCTCCACCAATACCCAAAACATTAATCGATGATCAAATGCGCAGCATCAACAAAATTGTAATTTGTCTTGGCGTAACATTCAGCAACCTCTGTGCAACAATCAACAACAATAGTCTCCCAACAACAAACTCTACTGCCAACTCTGTGATGGTAGAGGTCATATTGCTCGTGTCTAGCGGACTCGCTCTAACAATCATCTTCAAGCGCGTGCTGATTATATTGCACCCCTCCAAAATCAACAATCAACTCTATGGATCTTTGACAGTGGTGCCACCCACCATATTGCCTTAGACACAGAGTCTGACCACTATGTAAGACTACCATGGCTCCGAGGAGATCGTCATGGGTAATGGTAATACCATTGCAATCTATCATACTGGTAATGTAAACTTTAATGCATCTAATCACCAATTCCAGCTTCAACATATCCTTTGCTCTCCAGCAATTAAAAATAATCTCATAATTATCTCTAAGTTTTGTCAAGATAATAACTCCTCTGTGGAATGTTTTCCTTTCTCTTATCTTGTGAACTGATTATGGGGGCGCCATTGGCTCACAGATAGAGTAAAAATGGGATGTATGAGTGGCCACCAGGGGATGTTGATGGTTCGCCGAAATGCAATGTCGCTGTTTCATACCGCCTGTGGCATCAACGATTAGACCACCCTAATCGTCAAGTTCTAAATAAGTTTTTGCATGATTTTTCCATTCCAGTAGTTGGTTCCAAAACTGATATTGTTTGTCATTCATGTTATTGTAATAAAAGCCACAGGATGCCTTTTTCAGAATGTTCTTTACACAAGCCTATCCATTAAATTTACATTAAAGTGATTTGTGGGGGTTGTCTCTAGTTTTACCGATTCACAAAAAACGATACTATGTTTTACTTGTTGATCAATTTCCAATATATATGTGGTTCATACTAAAAGCTAAAACAAAAGTTCTCGAAATGTTTCAAACTTCACATCGCATGCTTGAAAGACATTTTAACACAAAAATTTTATCCTTTTACACTGATGGTGGTGGTGAGTTTCAAAAATAAATTCCTATCTAAAAACACATGGAATTGAACACTTAGTGTACCCCCATACACACCACAAAGGGTAGCCTTAGTTGAACGCCAACATCGGCATGTCATCAAAATATTTTTTCCAGGTTTAATAATAAAGTTAATGTTTATTGGGATAATATTTTTGTTGAACCACAATCCAAGGAGGACACTAAATCAATTTCACCTTCCTCATGTCAACTCCCCCCCACCAGTGACTATGTTGCCAACGGTCCCTCAACGTCTGCAATCTGTCTCCTCCTCCGCTCCAGATAGCGTCTCTCCACAATTAGGTAACATTTCTTCCCCCGTTTCAACTTCCACTTCTTCACCCTCTACACCAGCTCCACAAAAACAGCGAATTGATTCTTCTTCAGCACCTCAAACTTTTCCCTCGTGACCACTTATCACATATTATAGACAAGAAAGATCATCCATTCCTAGCCAAACTCCAAGTCCTCCTCAATAATCCATCTGCTTCGGCACAAAATCAGCCACAAGTGGCTTCCTTCCTGCCTCAACCAACATCATCTCCTATTCAACCTGACCCACCAACCCAACCCCGGCCAAACCAGCCAGCAAAGTCCACCCAATGACTACCCGATCACAGACTCATAGCCTTAAACCTAGTCAGTTTCTCACAACCACTACACTGTCTCCAAAAATCCCCACAACTCATGAGCAAGCCAAGCTAATTGCCCAATGGAATTTAGCAATGCAAGCTGAATTTGATGCTCTTGTTTGCAACCATACTTGGGATTTGGTTCCATGTGACTCTTCCAAGAACGTGGTGGATTGTAAGTGGTTACTCCAAGTTAAACATAAACCTGATTGTTCTGTTGATAGGTACAAGGCTTGTTTGGTTGCCAAGGGATTTACTCAACGCCCCGGACTTGATTATCATTCCACTTTCAGCCCAGTAGTCAAGCATGCTACTGTACATCTTGTCCTGACTATCGCCACTCAACTTGACTGGCATGATCATAAGTTGGATGTTAATAATGTCTTCTTGAAGGGTCGTCTTACTGAAGAAGTATACATGCGACAGCCACCTAGATTTGAAAACTATGGGAATCCTACTTATGTATGTCATCTTCAGAAGGCAATTTATGGTCTCAAAGAGGCGCCTCGTGCTTGGTTCACTGAACTCAAAAATTATCTCCTTACTTTGGGTTTTGATAAGTCACATTCTGATTCCTCACTTTTCATTATGCATAAATGTGGGTTGACTGTTTATATTTTAGTTGATGTGGACGCTATCTCAGTGGCTGGTAATCACCAGCGAGGTGTTCATAATATCATTGAGGTTCTTTCTCAATGTTTCTCCTTGAAGGACCTAGGGCCTCTTCATTACTTTTTGGTATATAAGTGATTCATTCTTCTGCTGGTCTTCTGCTCTCTCAAGAGAAGTACACTATGGATCTCCTACATGAGTTAGCGGTGGATAACTGCAAAGGTGTTTCCACACCTATGACATCTGCAATTGTTTTTGATCCCTCGTCTGATGATCATCTAGTTGATGGTTCCTTATATCAACACATTATTGGTAACCTTCATTACCTTTCTTTCACTCATCCGGACATAGCTTTTGTTGTCAGTAAGTTGTCACAAGCTATACATCAGCCGTTTATGTCTCACTGGGTTTCTTTTAAATGACTTCTTTGCGATCTCCATTCCACTACCTCCTTTGGTGTACTCATTGCCAAGGAGACTGATTGTAGATTGTTGGCGTACTAAGACTCAGACTGGGCAGGGGATCCTCAAGATCGCACTTCCACCACTGGTTGTGTTACCTATCTTGGTCGTTCTCCTATTTCATGGTCTTCAAAGAAGCAGCGTTCAGTTTCTCGTTCTTCTACAGAAGTAGAATATCGGGCAGTTGCTGCTACTATTTCTGAAACTACCTGGCTCACCCATCTTCTTCGGGAGCTTCAGTTTCCTCTGATTGTTGTTCCTAAAGTTCTCTACGACAATATTAGCACCACTTATATTTGTGCCAATCCTGTTTTGCATAGCCGCATGAAGCATGTGGCCATCGACTTCCATTTTGTGCAGCAGGTTGGGCGCAAACAGCTTGAAGTTGCCCATTTACATGCTGTTGATCAAGTTGCAGATCTTCTCACAAAGCCTCTTTAGCGTGCTCTTTTCAGTAACCATTTCTCCAAGTTGCGCGTAGTAGACCTCGACGCCAACTTGCGGGGGCATAATAAAGGCTAGCAGATCTGTAGGGCCCTTATCAGTTTATTTATATTAATTTTGTACTTATCAGCTTTCTTATCTTTAGGATTGTAGTTACGTAGGTTTTTCTGTTACCTAGATTTTCTCTAAGGTGTTATTTTATTTTCAGCCTTGTATGTAATACACTGGCTATATAAGTACCAATACAGTAATCAATAAACATCGGTTCATCTGCCACCAAATTTTTTCTTCTCTTTAGTCATATAGTATTGTTTCCAGTGTTATCAATAGCGAAAAGCGTAAAAAAGCTCTAAGGTCCGTGGGGGTTTAAGCGCAAATAAAGCGTGGGCTTTAATGAAAAAAGGCGCAAAGGGAGAAAAGAATACAAATATATATGTTTAGCCAAGACTAATAATTATAAATATGAATGACAAATATATGACCAAAGAAATTGAAAATATATTATGATAAAGTGAAATATCAATTATTTAGTGTCACTTCTTCATAAGAGGCTCATTGGCAAGGAAATGTTTGCCTTAGAACCTTGATGACAACACTGAAGCGCACATAAAGTGAGGCGAAGCGCTCAACACGTTTTGAGCCTCGCTTCAGGGCTTAAGCGCGCTTAAAGCGGCGCCTTTGATAACACTGATTGTTTCTGGGACTTTTCATTAGAAAACCTTAGGATATTGAAGAAGACTGACTGTTCATATACTTAATTTTAATTTCTGTCTTAGAAAATGCAGCACGTACGAAATGACCAGTACGGATAAATGAAAAAGAAAAACTATACTGCAATCAGCATTGAGACATTTTATTTACACATATAAGTTTGTTGAAGAAAAGGTTTCATAACAGAAGATAATGATCAAACCAGGAAATATGGAGCAAATGTTTCAAGAAACATAAAATTAATCACATAATCACAATCATGGTCAATTGTTCGATCAACTATTTCTTTATCTGCTAGAAAAAATAAATTAAACTAACTCAAAAATATGAGATCAATTGAATAATTAAAAGGGACTATTGATTTATACAGCTGGAGTTCAAGCAGAACGTACCTGTCTCCTAGAAATTTTATTATCACGACCTTCTCTGCCCAAGTCAATGTCAACTTTTACATCAACAGATTCTCTTCCCAGCAGCACCTGAACCCATAAATCCAAGTTTGAATTTCTGTAGAACCTTTGAATCTTAAAGGAACACAACAGAAACGAATTTGGAACTTAATAGGATGCTAGACAGTAACAGCTGATTTAACACTTTTGGCAACATCATTAATACTCTAAATCTTTGAGACTCACTAATTCAGTATCTCTAGCTTTCCCTTCAACTTTTGACCTAGCAGTAACAATTGCAACATTAAGGGTAGATCATACTTTGAGTATGGACATCTTGCAACAGAAAATATAGCTCAGCATTTCCTCTCATTGGTTCGGTTTCCATATACTCCAAAGACAAGATGTGACAACCCTATTTAACGCTCTCCAAGTGAATGAGCTAGGAGTGATTATCAAGCAGAGAGAAGATGAAGTCTACTTGGGAAAATGAACATACCTGCATTTAGGAAAATCATTCAGAAGCCACACATTATGTAGCTCTCTAAAGTTTTTTATGATTAGGATAATTTCCCACCATACCTTCACCATTTCAGTCAGGCATTTTCCCCAACCTCATCTTTCTCCCATTTTGTTGTTTTTAATTTGGGGGGATGAGGGGTCAGGGGAGGGACTTGGGAGGAAAAGTATATCTAGCAGCTAATCCTAAAAAGGCCTCAAGGTCAAACATCTTTAAAAATGGAACTCAAGAAAAACATCAAATGAAGTGAACAATCTACATGCATATCTAGATAAATTTAGCTATTTCTTTATTCATATAAAACACAAAACAATTATGAACAGAGAAATTGAAAAGAACATAAAATTGAGTGTGCATAGCAAGAGCATATCAATCAAGTACGGAGATTCTCAAAATTACATTTCAACTACAAAAGATGCAGTTTATCTTTTGTAGTTGAATCGTAATTTTGAGAGTCTCCAAACTTGATTCAAAAACCTACAAAAGATGCAGTTTAAGTTTCTAATTTAATCCAGTGACTAAATTTTTTCTTTTCCTCGTAAGTTAAGTTACTAAGTTTCTTATACTCTATCCTGATTCCTATTCCTAAACACTATAGCATCCGTAGAAACTCCCTTCTTCTAAATAGCTTGATGGCTTTTATGGGTATCTTTAGAATTATAGCCCAAAACTCCTCTTCCTATGACTTTCCAGAATCAACATCTTCTTCTATATAATTCTGAGAACTTGTAGTGGAATTTGGATTGGTCCTCCTTCTTGCCTTGAGCTTAAGCTTGAAGCGGTTTGATTCAAATACATATCAATGTGACAGTTACGTATATTACTTAATCTCGTCCTTTTCATGATAGAGCTCACAAGTCTCACAAATTGACCTAATTTAAGTAAAAGGTGGCGCTTCATTTTTTTGTCAAGGTGTGCATCTAGCCTGGGAAGCCCCTAGCCAGCTTTAAGCCTCAATTCAAAACTTAAGCGAGACTTTGACAACACTACTAGGATTCAAAAAATGAGAATTATCCAGACAAATTATCTATTCTAGTCTACAACCTAAAAAAGAGATTTGAATTTTTTCCATAGCAAATATCCTGTCATCTTCAAGTGTATCCAAATAAATAACACAGGGATCCCTATACCATTTGCACTCCAATATGGATAGGAGTAAGCATCACTCGAACCTAGTTTACATCTCTCTCCAGGACATGTACTTGTATGCACATGTATATTTTTAAATGTATACATATACACATAAATACATCCATACATACACATAATATATTATGATTGCTTCGTGGGAAGTCCATGAAGGCAGACGCTTCAGCAACTTTAGTACTTAATTAAGGCCTCAGCCTTTCTCCCGGTGGTTCTTCTCCGACCCACCAGCAGACCTTCTTCTATCATGTATGACTTGAACTTGTCTCGACTCTCTTCATTTGACAAATGGGGCTTTGTTTAGATGGTTTGGTGGCTCAGCTTTCGATTGAGAAATAAGGGAAAGGAGGGAAATCTAATCAAGCTAGTGAAGGGCTTGGGATTTGCCTTGCCCTAGTACACCAACCAAAAAGAAAGATTTAGTATTTTAATCTTTCCGCTAAACTAGAACTAAAGTCAATGGGATTGATAAGAATGTCCTTATTTCATCTTATAAACGAATTATGGCAATCCATGTCCTGCATATATATAATATTGATATTCTAGGGAATATGCTTGTTGTTCCTAGAACACCAAATGTTTCTCCGCTTTCTTCTGGGAGATTGTAAATATATCTTGTGAAAGCAAGATACTCTTCTTCCTTAGGGTGTTGTTTGCCGACCTGAAAAGAAGAAAACACTTTTGCTCCTGACGAAACAGGGTTAGTTTTGTTTTCTGGTTTCCCAGTGATAGTTTTTTCAGTTTTCACTGAGGATGAGCTTGTTCCTTCTTTCGAAGTATATATATATGTGTGTGCGCGCGCGCATTGCACTCTCTTAGATGTCAAATCTAAACGGGACGTCCAACCAAGACCCATATGACGATCAGTGGACATATTCCACTTTCGCCACATATTCCATATACCGTGGTAAAATATCACATTCATGGAATAGAATTCACTTTCCAGATCCCTAACTAAATTCTTTAATGTAGAACAACATTTTAATGCATGAAGATTCAACATGCTTCACAGTGTTTTGTGAGAAATAAAAACACTAGAAATATCATTAAGATGTGTATATACATTATTACATGGAGCCTTATTTATAGTTAGATTCTACCTAACACATAAGAATCGTTATCCATTTGGTACACTATATACGTTAATATTTTAATACTCCCCTCAAGCTGGTGCATATGAGTTATATGTACCGAGCCTGTTGCATATGTAATTAATACAAGGGCTAGTGAGGACTTGGTGAAAATATCAACAAACTGATCATTTGACTTCACAAATTTGTAACAATATCTTCTGAAAGTATCTTTTCACTAATAACGTGACGGCAATCTCAATGTGCTTAGTCTTCTCATTAAATACCGGATTTGATGCAATATTGCTTGATTATCATACATAAGTTTCAGCCGATTAATTTCTCCAAATTTCCTTTCTCCGAGCAAGTGGTTGATCCAAACTTAGAGCACAGGTTGTTACAACCATGGTGATATTCTGTTTTTGCTCTACATAACTCAACCACATTTTGTTTCTTGCTTTTCCAGAACACCAAATTATCTCCTACTAAAACACCATATTCAGATGTAGACCGTTTACCAAAATATGATCCTTCCAATCAGCATATGTATATCCAATTATCTGCTCATAACATCTAATCCTCGAAGAATAGTTTTTTGCCTGGAGCTGACTTTATATATCGTAGAATGCAAACAATTGTATCCTAATGAATAGCATAGGAAGAATATATAAACTAACTTATGACACTCATAATAAAAGATATGTCAGGTCTAGAAATTGAGGCGATTGTGGCGAGTGCATGTCATGTAAAGGTGTGCACTCCAATCTCACAAGTATGCCACATGTATGATTGAACCTCATTGGCAAAGGGTATACCCAAATTTGCATAAAATTTTGCACTAAACCCTGTTCATTTTTTCATAAAACCAAACATCTTTTCTCCCAAATTGAAACTTACCTTTATTCATTTACTTTGTTGCATCGAGAATAAGTGATAAAAGTTAAAGAAAGATATCTTTAATGAAGGACAATAATGTTGCGACTTTATCCGAGAACATCGATTTTGATGGTTTGCTGTGAATCGGAAAAATATCATTCTGATTGTGATCTCAAATTGTTGAGATGAAGAAAGAGAGAACTAAGGATATAATGCTTATGCTAAGTTACGGGAAATGGGTGGAACGTCACTGTTATGGTCCTCTATTATGGATCTAGTTAAGGGATGCTGCAAGATAAAATCTAAAGTTTTCTTCCTACGACCTATGGTGCTAGTTCGTTAAGAAAGAACCTACAATCTCTTGAGTTAAAGCAGTGTTATCAAAGGTGTGCTTTAAGCGCGCTTAAGCCCTGAAGCGAGGCTCAAAACGTGTTGAGCGCTTCACCTCGCTTTATGTGCGCTTCAGTGTCGTCATCAAGGTTCTAAGACAAACTTTTCCTTGCCAATGAGCCTCTTATGAAGAAGTGACACTAAGCAATTGATATTTCACTTAATCATATATTTTTTTCAATTTCTTTGGTCATATATTTGTCATTCATGTTTATAATTATTAGTCTTGGACTAAACATATACATTTGTATTTTTTTCTCCCTTTGCGCCTTTTTTCATTAAAGCCCCCATAGACCTTAGAGTTTTTTGCGCTTTTCGCCTTTGATAATAGAGTTAAAGTACTCAAAAACTGAAATGACTTTTCTGCTTACATTTCCCAAGACAAAAGATAGTTTAGATACAACACTTATAGTTTAAATACAACACTTATAAGATAACTACCCCTTAAAACTAGGACATGACTTCCTAACATTACTGGAACGAAAAACTGCACTATTACAGGAAAATAACTACTACTAAAAAGAAATAACTACTGCTGTAACTATTGGACGACTAAGGAGTGATAACATTACTCTCCCCCTTCAAATCGCGCTTGTCCTCAAGCGCTAAGTGCGAAAAGTATTAGTGTTTCCCTCCTTTCCAGAAAACTCTTCCTCATCGTCTATAAAGTCAATCTAGAATAATTTCTAGCATTGATGACCTCAAGTGAATGGTTTATCACAATTGAAACAAAGTCCCTTAAGTCGCCTTTCCTCCATTTTAGATCTGGTCAGTTTCTTCACAAATTTGGCATGTTGTTGAAGTGAGAAATTTGTTGTCTTGGATTTGCAAGCATCTAACAATTGCAAACAAACGGGTTGTTCCTTGCATTCATAAAGCCGGGATAAACTCATCGTCATAGCCAAATCTGGAGGATTATGCAACTAAACCTCAATTGCTATATAATCAGTAAGACCGCTGATATGAAGTTCTTTTTTTTGTGACTGAGTGAGTGTACCAACCCGTGAAATTAGCTGCTCAAACTTTTCTTGGTACTCTACCACAGACCCGATCAGGCATAACTTAGTCAATTCTCCCAATTTCTGACTTCTGATTGGTGGCCCAAAGCGAAGGTTACATTGACGTTTGATTTCATCCCAAGATGGTTGAGGCATATCTATCTCTAGTTGAAGAAATCAAAGTTGTGCATTGCCTTCTAAATGAAAAGAAGCAAGTTCAACCTTTTCTTCTTCTAGAGTTTGTTGGTGTCAAAGGAAGTGTTCACATATGATCAACCATCCCAAAGGGTCGTCTTGGCCATTAAATCGTGGGAAATCCAACTTTGTATGCCGAGGAATGATGAAACTTCCTCTACTTCAGATCCTGACCCTCCTGCCACTTTATTTTTCCCTTCCAACCACGATTCTGATTTGTGTCTTCATTTAAATCAGTATCGACCTTAGAATTCCTAAATCTTTTGCGAGTGCATCCAAACAAGCATTTATAGCTTAAATTGGCTGCACGTTGTTCTTGGAACAAGTTCACCAATTGTGCTAGTTAATGTTGAATTTGGTCTCCCATAGCTCCCGGCTCTGATACCAAGTTGTTACTATCCCTTGTTATGGATCTAGTTATGGGACGTTGCAAGAGAAAATCAGAGTTAATGTTGAGTGAATTAGGAGTCTGGAAAGAGATTTTCTTTTTTCTACCTATGGTGTTCGTTCTCTAAGAGAGAACCTGCAGTCTCTTGAGTTAAAGTACTCAAAAACTGAAATGACTTTTCTGCTTATATTTCTTGAGACAAAAGATAGTTTAAATACAACACTTATAAGATAATTACCCCTAGAAACTAGGACATGACTTCCTAACATTACTGGAATGAAAAATTGCACTATTACATGAAAATAACTACTACTAAAAAGAAATAAATATTATTGTAACTATTGGATGACTAAGGAGTGATAACAGTCACACAGTACACAAGAAAGTAGGTAAAACTAAACTAGTTTACTTTTTTTAATGGCTACAATGCTATGTGGGAACTTGGAACAATAAAATGGAATAGCAAAAAAGCATTTTTTGGAATATCAAATAGGCAATAGTAAAAAGTATAAAAAAAATAAATTGAAATTGGTAACTTAATAGTAAAAAGTATAATTAATGTTGTTTGCAGTGACACAGTGAGTAATGTTTGTGGATCCTTTATTGTGACAAATTTTATGCCAATAGTAAAAAGTATAATTAATGTTGTTTGTGGTGACTCAGTGAGTAATGTTTGGGGATCGTTTATTGAGACAATTTTTATTTGTTCCAATTATTTTTTGTATATTGAATATATTATCAATTTATAAAAATATGAAAATTCATGGGACTTGTGTCCCACCTCTCGAGGCCTCTACCTCCCCTGTATTACATTAAATGTCTCACCTCACTCTCCAGCCGATTAAAACACATCCATCAAACATATGGATGTGTATGATCAGACAAGTAGGATCAATAGTCAAGCTTTTACCAAGTCTAACAAGGTATTCTATAATTGAGTTAGAATGAGTTAAGTCTGTCATACCTCTGGTTTTCTAATAAAATGCTTTGAGTGAAAGCCAATTAAAACAGCAAAAGCTCCACGCGCAGCAATCTTTCTCTGTTTACAAGCATGATCAGCCTGCTCTAGCCTGATGATCTTTCTAATAAAATCTTCATGCTGATACTCTTTGGCTGAAAATAAAATAAAGAGATAGACCAAAGAAAAGAAAATGGATGACATACAGTAAGAATGCACCAACAGAGGTTCGAAAATTATTCCTAAGGAAACAACCAAAAAGAGCCAAAAAAACTGCCAAAGAAAAAGTGGAGGAAGTGAAACAGCAGAAAGGTAACTACAAACAGAATACACTAAGTGGTGCAGTAGAAACAAAATAATTAAAGACTAGATCAGTTGTTCATCGAAATTCATTAAAGTAAAAAAAATAAATCATTCAATGAATATAATGAAACTGGGACTCACCTCTCTTACTGGAATACATATCCTGTCCATTAGGGCTCAAATCCATATCAAGGATCTGTAGGATGATGGAAGGAACTGGTTAAGGTCAACAAATACATATGATGGTGTACAAGCTCATATACCAGAAAATAAGATCTCACCACAGCTTCAACATCAGAAAAGTAGGGTATGTCCTCATCGCTCTCATAAAGAAGATCTTCCGAATCTGATGAACTATTGTTTGCACTTGCTTCAGGGATTGTTGTTTTCCTGAGAACAGTTTCAGCAAGTGTAGGTCCATTCTTTTGAAGGATGGTGGTAGTGTCATGTTCCTTTGTGCAAATAGCATTTTTCTCCAAGTACTTGGACGCATCAGCAGCATAAGTCCGACTGAGATTTTTACACTGTCCATCCTTTGCAGTATTTTCTTTAAAATCTCCTTGACAGGCATTTACTGCACTTAAGTTTCCTGCAATGACTGGCCTTGGACAATCAGGAATCTGCAGATTCCTTCGCACCACATGTTGGTTATTCTCATTGGGCAACTCATGCTTAACTTTGTGATCACAACTGAACATTTCTGCCTGTGATGGTGGTTCATTCATCTGATATGAATTACTGTATTCTGAATGACAATTTTGCTCCTTTTTCTTCAAGACAGCTCGTCCATCATTGCCCTTCTGATTATTTGACAAATCTTTCGCAGACGAGGATAATGGATGATATGTCTCATCATATTTCCAATGTGCCATTGACGGAAATGATGTTGACGGCATTAGAACAGGAAGAAAAACATCATCGTTGCTAGGAACATCTGGGTCCTCAGTGCTTAATACGCAGCAAATAACTCCACCACGCATTTCAGGAAAAGCCGGATTGACAGTTAATGCGGAGGATAGCATTTGAAAGTCTGAATTGGAACCTGAAGGCTTATCACTATAATTGTACACACATTTGTCACCGGATTCTTTGGGACAACCATCAAGAATAGTAAGCCCTTCGTCTGGAGCATTTGAAGCCTCTGATACACTTTTGCCAGGCAAGTCACCCACACCATCAGGACAATCCAAGAGAAGTGAACTCAAGCCATCATAATAAGACTTATCAATTGTATCATTTCCATCAGGGTCATTGAATAGCAGTTCGTCCTCTTCTGTAAAGTCCAACAAAGATGCTGACAATCCAGCTATGTAGTCATCAGTACTAGGTACGGAATTTCTCAGTTCATCACATGACATATGGTCTCTCAAGTTGGAGTTTGAACTTACAACGTCGTATTCTGATGCATCCATTTTATTCGAATTGCCATCAATAGGAACTACAAATGTATCCTGTATATTCTGCTCTTCCTCAAAATCAGGCAGAGCCGGAACAGAAATATCTCCAATTGTACTCCAATCTGGCATATCAGGTGCAGTAGGTGAATAACCAAGATCATGAAATGTCAAGTCACAATCTGGAACTGGTGAGTTCAAGACCTGGCTTTCAAATCGAGAAGAGTTTCTCACATTGTCATCACATTGATCTCTCATAGGAAAATTAGATTCTAAATCCTCAGCTTCAAATAATCCACAAACTGGCAATTCACCCAATTCCCCAACAGTGCTTTGTCTCTCAGCAAGGGCAACACTTTCTTCAACAGCATCTGGAAAGTCTTCAGTAACATTAAAGCTGCTAAGTGGAACATCTCCCTTATGATTGAGGAGACCAATCGGAAAACCAGGAGAAGCAGTTACACAATCATTAGCCCAAATGGAATCATCACACCCATGTTCAGAAATGCAATTTTGTATGATGCCAAAATTTGATTGTTGATTACCGAAGGCATCTCTTATCGAATCCATAAATGCACAATCCATTGACTGAGGCTCGTCATTGTCACCAGTTCCGCCAAGAAAGTTCATATCCATCGAGTCAAATGGGTTATTACGGATCCTCTTACGCATAGCATAGTAACTTGAACGGATACTCTCAGTTTTTCTCTTTAACACAACAGAGTTTTTACTTTCCCTTGCATTCTCAAACCTATTACATTTCGGTGTTGATGCAGAGCGGTCCAACTCAATCATGAGTGCTGATGCTTCAGCAGAAACAACCGTATCATACAGGAGAGCATGCCACCGATCTTGCAATTCTTGAACGGTAAATCTTTGGGAAAATTGAACTGCACCTTTTGCAAGTGATTCCAAAGAAGCGCCAGCCTAGAGAAGGATGGGAAGATGATATTATGATGCCAGGGTGAATTAAAAAAACCAGCACAGATAGCTATCTCTTTTTTTTATATCACTATAGTCCTCAGATGGAAGTAGATCCACCAACTTAAACTTATTCTGCACTTCGAGGAAAAACATTATTGATACTGAAAAAATAAGAAAAGAAAAATTGATGACACATTTATAACTAAGAAATTGGGTGCTAATTTTAATTAAGCTTATATCTCATCGATTCACAGTTCCACTTCCATCAATTACCAAAGGTACTTTGAAAAGGATTTTTTCAGCTGACATGTCAAGAAACTCCAAGTATGGTTTTGTTATGTTACACAATTATAAATAAACTAAACAAGGATGCAAGCTCCTTTTATCTTTCTTCTACAATGGGCTTCCTAATGCAATATAAATAGAACCATCTTCTTTATCTCTTAGTTTATACAAATTGAGAGGCAATCAGAGGTCTGTCCACCAGATGATTCATTCCGCTTGAGATTGGAAACCCTTTCTTCCTTGTCCACTAACATAGTATGTGTCTATTTTCCAACTCACAAAAAGAATGACCAGGTCAAATACTTCATTCCTCTCATATAAGTACCTCCATAGATAGTTCCCTGGAAACCCAGTTCTTTCCTTATACTGTCCTTGATTGAGCAAGACCTACAGGTTCACCAAGTACCAAAGTACATAGGATATAACTGTAAGCGGAGCAACAGTTTATCTTGCTTTTAGGGCAGTTTTCAATAATTCATTAAGCTAAGATAATAAGCCAGCAGCATATCTTCTTTTATTTCTTTTTCTTTTTTTGGTTCTTGATAAGTAAAGTGTCTTAGAGCACTAAGTTAGTGCTGGCACTTAAAAAGAGGCCTGTATACCAAAAGGAGGGGGACATCCCTTGACAGGGAAACATATCTAGAATTGCAGTAACACCCAGATTAGTAACATTTTCCTATCAGTTTAACAATGGATGAGAAGGATCTTTCATTGCTTTTGAAACGGTGAGAGAATATTGTATAGACAGCTGAAAAACTAGATAGATGAGACTATGGATGACTCGGCTGAGTAATATTAACAACTTTTACATACTTTTGACACTGACTTGGTGTTTAGAAATGAAATGTTTGACTTATTAAAGGGGGGAAAAAAGCTTAACAATGTGTCAAAATGGTCCTATAAGCATGCACTAGTTATTTTATATCCTATAGTATTTACAGCAAAGCAAAGGGTCATGCCAAGTACCAGCTCTGTTGATTACTATAATTTACTTTATTTAGACCATAAATGCATTTATTTTTCAGGCATTATCCCAGGACAAAAGTCACTATCTCAGTCATGAGCCCAAAGAAAACACAAGAATCATGAAGTACAAGTACTTCAAGGAAAACAAAAAGTTCCAGATATTTGGAACTACAAAGCAAAATCACCACAATAAAATTACCAAGAGAAGCAAAAATAGAAAAAAATGAGCTCTCTTTGAAGATCCAAAAACTAAGTTCTACAATATACCACCTAATATTATATTGTAAAGCACCATTATTTTATTGTTTTAACCGTGTATCCGGGCAAGCTTGCCTGCACCTCAACTAATCCCACGAGATACATGCAACCTCCCACCAGCAGCAAGTGTTCACTAAGGCAAGGACATATGTGAAGAAAACACTTGACCATTAGGCCACACCCTTGGGAGCTTGTAAAGCACCTTTACTTTCCTTATAAATTCGTTAAGAGGAAAAACATAAGGGCCGGTGAGTAAACAAACCCCAGAACAGCTTTTCTAGAATAAACTCCGGAAACAGAGAAATAACCACTAAAACAAGCATTAATCCTAAAACAGATGGGATGGAATACACGAATCATCTGTATCCATTGAGTTGTACTGCACACCTTACATTCCCGGGAAAAAAAGAGCGAAAAACATAAGAACACGCTAATTCTATTACACTTCAATTACAAAACTAATGGGTGTGAATCCTCTATATCAAAAAAATTCATCCCGTTGAAAAGGAGGGAGAAAAAACACAAGAAGAAAAAATAGCAAACGTGTTAAAATTAAAGGGAGCGAAAGAAAAAGATATGTGCATATAAATTCATGGAGTTGCAGACAGAATGGTTTAGTACCTCAATGGCGTTTTTAAGCAAAAGGTCATCTTCAGGAATCCAATGAAAAACTGGAGCCAGAGCTCCCATGGCTGCTGCTGCTGCTGCAACTTCGCAAAAATTCGCTTTTCTGTTTCTCTCTTCCGCGCGCCGCTTTTTAATATAAACTCTTCCTTGTATAATACAATAGAGGTCTTTTTCTTTTCCTTTTTTTGGTTTTGCCTTCCCTCTCCTCTTTAAGTATGTGTGAGAGTGTAATTTTCAAATATGTTTCTCCTCTTTTCTAATTTAATTGATTACTATCCTAGTAATTTTTAGGGATAAGGATCTGAAAAATATCTCAATTTTAGTCAAATTTTCTATTGCGATACTAAACTTTTATGAGGGCCTATTACCTCTCTAGATTATTTAGTAGTGTATCTTTTACCCTTGAACTATTTAATAGTGTATTTTAAAGGTATATATGTGCCAACGTAGACACATTACTATTTATAATTTTATATTATTTTTTATGTCCACGTGGGCAAATATATATGTTTAAAATACGGTATTAAATAGTCTAGGGAGGTAATAGGTCTTCATGAAAGTTTAGTATCGCAACAACAAATTTGACTAAAATTGGGGTATTTTTTAGACCCTTAACCCTAATTTTTATAAAGTTATTGAGATTTGCATTTACAACACACACACACACATATATATATATATATCATTATACTAGACACAAGTGTCCGATAGAATTTAGAGAGTCAATTAAATTTTAATATATTTTTTAAATATTTTTAGTTGTTAATTATTGTAATTTATAGTACTTTTTACGTAATTTTTAAATAATATATGTTACTTCTCTTGTCTCAATGTATGTAACAAAGATAGAATTTCAAGAGTCAATCAAATGTTCTTAATTATTGAGATTTACAATACTTTTTACGTAGTTTCCAAATTATATAATACATGATACTTCTTTTGTTCCATTTTATATGATACAAATAGAAAGTTTTCAATTATCATTATTTATAGTATTTTTTACACAATTTTTAAATATATAAAAAATTAAAAAATAAGACAAACAAATTAAAATGCAAGAACCACCAAAAATTATAGAAATACCCTTAAAAGCTCAAGCAAACATATATCTATAACTAAAAAATAAGACAAACAAATTAAAACGCAAGAACCACCAAAAAATTATAGAAATACCCTTAAAAGCTCAAGCAAAAACATATATATATATATATATATATATAAAGTGTGAAAATACAGGTGATGTAGGCATGTTGACCATCAGATGTGTGATTATCCACACTTATATATTGATAGTAGATATAACCTCTTTAAGTTTTTATCCTAAAATGTAAGCAAATTACACTAGGTGTCACCAAATATAATGGTTTTGATTTTTTGTTCCTCGCAAGAAAAATCTTTAAAATATATCATTTTCTTCCACTTTAAGTAGTTTAAAAGTACATCTTGCCCCCTACGCCTCAAGTGTTTTTGGGTGAAAATCATTTTTCCCTCAACTTTGAACATTAATTAAACTCTCCTCTTTTATCCTACTTATAACTTTTTCCTCAAGTTCATTAATATTATAAGTGAATAATTTTTTTTATGAATTTGTTACAAAATCTAATATTATTTTTATGATCGTTATTTTGATATAATGTGCATAAGCGTATGTATATGTATGTATGCGTATATTTTTGTCTTTATCCACTCTCTTATTACATGTGTTTCATATTTACTTGGTCCTTCTTGATATGACAACCTTTGAGAACTTTTAATTAGAGGTATATTTTACTAAACTAACATTATTAATAATGCTTTGAAACTTTAATTTTGAATAGTATAAATTTATGTAGTTATTTAAAACTAAGGGTAGGAATAAAATATATTTTGATTTCATAAATTGGACAAGTAAATTGAAACAACTATTTTTAGAATGACTGTCAAATAATATAACCGTGGGAATATTCTCTATTGTCAATATAAATAAACAAGTTTTGATTAACATTGATGGAGTATTACATAAATTATAGTTTGAAATAATTTAAAATCAAAATAAATACAATCTTTAAGTTTTGACCTTAATTAATTAAATTAATTATTTTGTATTTCCTACATCAAAATATATTTGTATAGTTATTATTCTTTGTTATTTTCACTAGTATAATTGAATATTGGAGTTTTGATTACTATTAATATAATTATATTTTCTCTATGCTAATTTACTTCATTATAGAACAACATTAGTTTATATACTTATTTCGTCTGTCTTTTCTTCTTATTTTCGTCCAAAAGATAATATTTATGCTTTTATGGAAAGTTTGTTAGTTAAAAAAAATTGATAATGAATTTTTCATTTTTCTCTTTTTTATCTTTTTTTTTTGTTTTCTTTTCTCATTTTTTTTAAGAAAAAACTTTTTTTAGTTTTCTTTCTTTTTTCTTTTTTCTTTTTTCTTTTTCTTTTTTGTCAATTCTATTTTTTCGTCTCTTTTTATTTTTCTCTTTTCTTATTTTAATTATTTGTTTATTTTTATTTCTTTCTCTATTTTTATTTTAAAAAATATTCTTTTTTTTCTTTTTGCCCATGGGGCTTAACTTGTTGTTTGAAAGTTGTTGGGCTAATTAGTCTTACCTCAAAGGCAATAGTTTAAAATATCTCATAAATCAAGACCACTTACCCATGGAGCGTATCTTATTCTTTGGAAGCCCTTTGGCTAAGTCTTGCCTATAAGACAAGAGTTATGGATCATATGATAAATTAAGACACAAGATGATAGTGTCAAGTCCTTCCCATCGGGTGTGACTTATTCTTTGGAAGACTTGGGGTTAAGTCTTTCCTCTAAGGCAAGAGTAATAGAGCATGTGATAAATCAAGACACAATATGATAGTGTCAAGTCTTCCCCATGGAGCGTACCTTGTTATTTTGAAGTTCTTGGCTAAGTCATGCCTCTAAGGCAAGCGTTATAAAGCATCTCACAAGTTAAATATTGCCCATGAGGCTATATATATATATATATATATATATATATATATTAAACCATTGAATTACATTTTGCATCCAAGGCAAAAATATTATGTTCCCAATAAGTTTGACTTAGTGAAAATGGTGTAAATGGTTGTCCATGAGGCGTAACTTGTTATTTGAAAATCCTTGGGCTAAGTCTTTCCTCTAAGGCAAAAGTTATAGAACATCTCATAAATCAAGACACAATATGATAGTGTCAAGTTTTTCCCATAGGGAGTAACTTTTTATTTTGAAGTTCTTGGTCTAATTCTTGCCTCTAAGGCAAGAGTTATAGAACATCTCATAAGTTAGACATAGTGAAATAGTGTAAATTATTGCCCATGAGGCATATGTTATTTTTCTAAACCCTTGAGCTATGTTTTTCCTCTAAGGAAAAAGTTATCGCGTTCCCCCAATGTTAGGCTTAGTAAAAATAGTGCAAAATATTGTCCATGAGGCGCAACTTGTTCTTCAAAGTCCTTCGACTAAGTCTTGCCTCTAAGGCAAGAGTTATAGAGCATCTAATAAGCGGTAGTGTCAAGTCTTTACCATGAGGGTTAAATTGTTATTTGGAAGTCCTTGAGCTAACAAGTCTTACCTCTCGATGCAACACCTCGCAAAATTTTAAGCTAAGGAATTGAACCATTCATCGTAAGCGTATCAGCTTGGATTGGGTGATGTATTACTTGCTTATATATGTGCTAAGGTTCATTCCCAAGTTTAGGAAGTGTATTAGATGTAGTTTAGGTTTTTGTGGGACCTCTAACACTAAGTCAGTTCATAATTTTCCTACCGACTAAGTTTTTACAAGAGTTCATGCTAGGGTCAACTTCAAATGACCATATCTCTCAGCATATAAAGAATTATGTGGTCCATGACCTATTAAATTAACGATCTATAAGTCTTCTTTAGAACTCCATCAAGATTGCATCAATTTGAGTTAGAAGTAAAATGTTATGATTATTTTACAAGACCCTGAGTTTTACAAGTCCAATATACGTCTCATGAATTAATCTACGGGCCGTAGATTGAACTCATAAAATGAAGTCCTGAAACTTGATTTTCCAATCTGTTTTTCATGAATCCAACCACGGGTCATAAATCAATCTACGTATCGTAAGTAGGGCTCGTAGAATGAATTTCTTAGGCTTAAAATATCATCATTGAACTCCACGATGAGATCTATGACCTGTAGATCAAACCACGGTCCATATATGCCTCTCGTGGACTGTTCTCTTTTTCAAACTTTGGTCTGGATTAGTTTGCTTTTTTAACTCCTAAACCACAACATTTTGGCCTATCCCATGTAGAGTAAAAAGGGAATTATTCTATTCAACCTCCCCATTCATAGCCAACACACAGATAATCAAATTCAGTACGTTTTAAGTTTTCTCAATCAAAAAGCTAGCTAGAGTTCTTCGTATTCAAGCTTCAATTAAATGATTCAAGCTAGGGTTTTCCATTCCAAGTAAGTAAGATATCATCAATTGGTATCATTTCACCCATTGAGTCCCAAAGAAAACCTTATTCTTCAGTTACGATTTCAATTAAAAGCATGTATTACACCATATTTCAATTTCTCTTTATGAATAGTCCATGAATACATGTTTTTACATGAAATTCAGTTTTCTTATAAATATTTTCATTAACCCTCAGAGTACATATATTTCATGTCTCCGAATTCTTTTGTTTTAAATTGCATGTTTCCTTGAGAATGTAGAAAAGGTCATGATTAACTTATACTTAGTTTGTCAGTTCCTCATTTTTAGAGATGCTTTCAAATAAAGTTTTTATCCGTTGTTAACAGATTTTAAGTAACTATGAGTTATTCAGTATCATCAAGATTATCATATTGTCAACATAAATTCAATTGGGAGTATTACTTAGCACCGAGCAAACATAAGGATAAAGGCTCACTCATCAATAAAGGATGAGACTTTTAGTAGCAATTCCTATGTCCTAGAACTACGTGTCACCTTAGGTAATAAAGGTCACTTGTTAGTGTAGGTTTGACACCTTAATCCTTTTTGACATCGTCTTAGTGGATCTGTGCCATCAATGTTCTTACCCTTAGCAAGGTACGGAGCACCCTCCAGTTGGAGTATAGGTTGGACTCCATTTAGCTCAATGGAGTATGTCAGTTATTAATATCTCCCAAAGTTTAGCTTTCTATTAATACATTGACCTAGTACTCAATTATATTAGTTCAATATTCATCAGATGTATGTTAAATTACTTGGTCATTTGCACCAGCTCATGTATTTTAGTTTCATATTCAGTTCAACATCTCATATTTGTCTTGCCAGTTATGAGAATTATGACGCATGTCTCACATACTCAATACGTTCAAAGTACTGATCACATACTTCTTGTGCTATATTATTTTATAATATAGGTTCAGACGTTCAGTATTCAGCTCGGGGTTAGTGTATTTCTGTATCAGCTCAGCGATAGTATTTGGTGAGTCCTCATCTTTCAAGGACAACACTTATATTTATTTCAGTCATTTAGGTCTTTCATTTTTTAGATAGTAAGAGTTAGCTGGGGGCTTATCCCTGCAACTCACCTTAGTAAAGGCTTTCAGATAGATAGTCAAACAATAGTATCGACTTTATATTTTTTTCATATGAACTCACTCTTTTGAGTATTAAGTTTTATATTTTAGACTGCTCACTTACTTGCATATGAGTTATCTTTTGTTATTGTTTATATAAATCTTAAGGCCTGTTTGGTCATGCAATATGAAATCATGAGATGGAGTTGAAGTTTTGTTTGGACATGCGATTTGAAGTTTTTGTGTTGTATATTTTCTCATAAATATAAGAATTTCATAAGTTGTAAAACTATTAAAATAGTCTCAATTATTTATTCCAGCTTACCAAATAAATAACAATTTATAAAATCACATAATAAATTATTACAAAGTCATTGTGGTTAGTCTTGTTCACTCAATATAGATGAATATTTTTTTATTGAACATTAAAGTAGTAGTAATAAATTTGATTGATAAATAAATTTGATAAAATAATAATGAATTTGATGAATATAAATGATAAAGTAGGAATTGATTTAAAGTAATAATAAATTTTATGTTGATGAGAAAAATAAAATTTAAAAATTAATGATATGATTATAAATTTTATTTACATATGAAATAAATGGCTAGTAGACATAAATGTGGGATTGCATAAACTTGTGGGTCAATTTTGTATTTAAAACATTCCAAATCATGATATGGAATTCTCAAATCATATTTTTTTTGGAGAGAATGAGATTCCAACTCATGATATGAAATCATGAGTTGGAATCAATGTGAAATTGCATGTCCAAACACTGATTTCATCTCACGATTTCATATTGTGATATGGTATCGCATGGCCGAATGCCTACTTAGTGTCATGTCAAACCATGGGTTAGCCTTGGGTCACTTGTGGCTCTAAGCACCGTGTTACGACTAGGGATAGTGTCGGGTCGTGACAAACTTGGTATCTCATGTTTAAAGTGTCCTAGAGTGTCTAAAGGTCGCCATTAAGTAGAGCCTTGTTCATGGGTATGAAGTGCGCCACATTTATACATGAGAGGCTATGAAATGTTTTAGGAAATACTTTCCTTCTTTCATGTTCTCAATCATGTGATAGAGTTTAACTCTATTTAACATCATTCTATTCTAATATGTGCTCTACGCGTTTATAGAATCATGCCTCCTAACATAGTTTATTTCATGAGGAACAAAGATAGAAACCTACAAGCACCACCAACTCTAGTAGACCCTCTAAACGAACAAGTGTCTCATGCCGAGTTCAAGGTTGCTTTCTAAGTGCTAGCTCAAGCTATGGCACTCAGGTCAACGAGCAAGTTGTTGCTTTGATCGACCCAAATTGGAGTACAGTAGTGGCAAGAGTGCGGGATTTGACTCAAATGAATCCTTCAGAGTTTTATGGTTCTAATATAGAGGATGATTCGTAAAAGTTCAATGATGACATTCAAAAAACCTCACAAATTATGGGATCAGTCGAGTCAAGAGTGCACACTTAGTCGCTTACCAAGAGTGACTCAGATTTGGTAAAAGCAGTTGAAGGATGGTAGGGTTTTTGATACAAGCCCAATGGACTAATTCTTTTATACTTGAGTTAAGGGAAGACAAATTTCAAGAATTTATTAATCTAAAGAATGGTAACATGACAGTGAAGGAGTATTCTCTAAAAATCACCCATCTCTCCAAATATGCTCCATCGATGGTGGCCAATTCTAGGCCACGTATGAGTAAGTTTATATCTAGTGTTTCTAAGACCGTGCTCAAAGAATGTAGGACTGTTATGTTGATTAAGGAGATGGAAATCTCCATATTTATGATGCATACTCACTATATTGAGGAAGAAAATGTTAAGGAAAATAAGTAGGAGAGTAAGAGGGCTAGAACAAGCAATGGGGATTACTCTCAGCAAAAATCTAGCAGTGGCAATCACTCTTAGTTTCTTCAGAAGTTTTCAGGTCCTTTGACATCCTCTACTAGTGCCCAGTACCCAAATTAACAAATTAGAATAGTGACAGGGCACTAGGCTCTAAGTCTCATGACAACATAACTAGTGGTTGCACTTTTCAGTTTGTAAGAAATGCAGTAAGAAGAACTCAGGGGAATGTATGGATGGCAGTGGTGGTTGCTTTGGGTGTGGCAAGTCAGTTCACATATGGAGGGAATGCACATTGGCCGCAAAGAAGGGCAGGGACATTCTCCAAAAGACTTTGTCTAACTTTTCAGCATCCCTTGTAGGTCGCCTAACTAGTAGGGTACCTCTTCTAGTACGGGTGGAGGAAAATGCCAAAATAGGTTCTATGCTTTGCATATTTTACATGATTATGAAAATTCCCCTGATGTATTTATTAGTATGTTGCATATTTTTCAGCTTGATGATTATGCATTATTAGTTCTAGGAGCTACACTTTCCTTTGTTACTCTTTATATCACAATAAATTTTGGTGTCAGTCTCGAAATATTATCATAACTCTTCTTAGTCTCTATTTGTTTGGTGAGTTAGTCTTAGCTAAATGGGTATACAAAAATTACCTAGTCTCAGTTTTTTAGAAAGTCACCACAGTTGATCTAATAGAGTTAGAGATGCATGGTTTTGATATTATACTTGGCATGGACTAGTTACACTCTTGTTATGCCTCAGTCAACTGTAGAACCAGAGTTGTTTAATTCCAATTTCTCAATAAACCATTCATAGAGTGGAATGGTAGTACTTTAGCGCCTATAGGCTGGTTTGTATCTTGCCTCAAGTCTAAAAAGATGATATTTCATTTACCATCTAGTCCGGGTTAAGGATTCCAGATGTGAAACCCCAACCTTGCACTCAGTTCTGATGGTGAATGAGTTTCCAGAAGTGTTCCCTGAAGATCTTCTACGAGTACCTCTTGAAAGGAAATTTGACTTTAGAATAAAACTTCAGATACCCAACTGATGTCAATTTCTCCTTACAAAATGGCTCTAGCTGAGCTTAAGGAATTGAATGATCAATAAAAGGATATTTCAGATATATGTTTCATCAGACCCAACATCAATTCATAGGGTGCTCCAATTCTCTTTGTGTATAACAAAGATGGTTCTCTCAGAATGTGTATTGATTACCGCCAGCTGATAAAGGCACAATCAAGAATAAGTACGAACTTACCACTAGCCTTTTTCTTGTGACTTCTAATCATTAAAAAAAGCTACTTATGTGTGCTTTTTGTGTATTTCAGATGAAAATCTATAAAAGAAGGATTGACGAGGAAAGGAGCAAAAAATGAGCTAATAGGAGCTAAAAAGAGAAGTGTTGATATGAGCGATTTGCAAGGCCCTTTGCACTTGTGAAGGAGGGTCTGCGTCTGCGATCCTGCACTGGTAGAAGAGGCATCACTTCTACGATTTATAATGAATAGTGGAACCTCACATATGCCAAAGAATAAATAAATAACTACAAAAAGAGAAAACAAAGGGAGGATAGATTTTTGTTACCTTTGAAGCTTGGGTTTTGTTCTGGTTGGGCGAGGAAGAGAGTGAAGGGGTGGTTCTAGTTATGTTTGCTTCAAATTTGCTAGTGTGGTGTTGGATTTGAGTTGGTTCACTGGAATTAGAGCTTAGAGCTTGTTGTTGGTTTGCACCAAACTTCAAGAGCTTTTGATTGTTGTTTGTTATTGTTCCACCAGCGGCGCTCATGGCTGGAGCTTTGATCTCGCCGGCCCATCCTACTTGTCACGAGCCAACTCTCTGAGTCATGATGGTACCTATTCAAACCCACAAGTAGTTAAGTCGACCCGTATCCAGAATGACAAGTAGTGAGTACAAGGGTAGAACTAAACATAATATAACACTTAACAATAAGAAAAGACAGAAGCGGAAAGCAAATCAAAAACTATATACACAGGAAACCCTCCCAGAACCTGGAAGTCACGAGTACAAATTTGTCTAACAAGACAATTACAATACCCAAAAATGGACCACAACAAGCCGTCTAAATGGCAAAAGATAAGCTAACATATGAATAGAAGGAGAAAGGATGATCCAAAACGCCAAACCCTTGTCTCTCATATCCACAAGTTGCAAAAGATGGCAAGAATGATCACCGCATGTAGCTATACTACTACCTGCATCATGGAAATATGTAAAGTATAGCATAAGTACCAAGACAAGACAATCGGTAGGCATCATAGGCCGACCGAGCAAGAAAGGTAAAGACAGTCTGATAAGGTAGAATCTAGACACAAACATAGGCCAAAGCAGATAACAAAAGAAGGCACACGAGCATTTTGAAAGTAAATCTAAGTACAACTAAACTAAACCTAGCTGGACTCATAAGCCTAGAAGGTACACTCATGCGCAAGTTTAAATTAAACTCGAACGGACCCCTATAAACCCAACAGGTACACATAATAGTTAAGTCTACAAGACAGAAGAGTAATACAAATCTGAATCAAAGAATCAGTCAACTCCCAGTCCCGCCAGCCATACAATCCACTCCCGGAGGTGTCAATCACCCAGCTAGAAAGAGTGCCTCGGGTCCTTTCAACTCCAAAGAGGATCTCAGATATCCAGGTCATCCAACCATCCAGCCCACTCTCAGGGGAGTCAGTCGACTAGTTAGCAAGAGTGCCCGGGGTGTAACGACTCCGAAGAGGATCTCAAGTAGGCTCCAAGCCACTGTGGATCGACATCCACCCTCAATGATATCATAAAAGGATCCAAGCTAGAAGCCCTCCAATCCCAAGAAAACACACAATCTCCAGTAACACATTTGAGCCGCAGAATTAGGGAGAGGAGACAAAAATGCTACCAAGCAGCGCAAATGCCTAAGCTAAGGCTCATACTATCAAACCCAGGTCTGCTATCCCAATCTATAAGGACCTAGTCCATCCGAGCGGTGTCAGAGACATACCAAAGTCACAAGGTGCATGGGTCTAAGGCAATACTAGTATATCCTAGACTAAGGCCAAAACATGTTTTTAAAACAAGTAAATCACAGAGCATGCTACAACACACATACAACCCTCTGCCAGCATGGTACTACCCTTAAAACAGTGGAAATCAGCCTTAAATCATGGTCTCTAGCAGTAAAAGAAGGAATAACTAGGTACCCACCTCCAATTCACACTCATCATCATCAATTTACACATTCATGCTCAATCTAATTAGAAAGGAAGTCGTAGCCTACCTGTAGGTCGATCGCGCGCGCTCCAAATCACAAGGCCGGAGATTTCCCCTTCCAAGTGGCCTCTGAACACTACCACACTATCAAAAATAGGATCACAACATCAATACGGTCGTTTACACACAAAACTCACCAAAAATGGAGATAGACCAATTCTTAGAGTCAAATGGGAATCGAGGAATGCATGCCAAAAATTATAGAATTGACTCTATTAAAAGGTCCTAAATCATTCCTTGAACTTGTATACCAAAATAGGACACAATTTGCGGCAAAAAAATATGCTAACACAACAACATAACAAAAACTCAAATCAAAGGGAAGGGTAACTAGCTTACCGGATATATTCACCTCAAACAGAGTGCCACCAAAACAATCCAATAACTCTTCCACATAGCTCCGACCATTACAAGCACATGTCACTTCGAATCACCCAAATCAGAATTAAAAAGAGGGAAAATCAGTAAAATACTAAAAGGGCAAAGGCTGCCTCCCGACCAGCTTTGAATAGAGAGGCCTGGTCGGTGGCGAGTCGCGACTGCGGCCGACTGCACACAAACGCGAGGCCCAGGGCACTATCTATTCATGACCGTGATGCAACAGCTCACAACAAAGGGCTTGGGCCTCCAAACTTCAACGGGGTGCCCAAGATTCACCCGTGCAAACAAACTATGTTACCCCATCAGAAATGACTTTCTGGACTCAACGGAACCATTAAAATTCATGTTCGAGGTCGTTTCGATACAAATTGGGTCCCATACGTGATTTTTGTTTTGAGCCAAAATCCTTGAGGGCCCTTAGAATTAGCCCAGAAGCATCAGTTGCTAACGAAATCTCATTCGAGCTCTTTTACTCAAAATGTTGACTAAGGTCAAACTTAGGCTTCAACTTAAAAGTTAAAATGCTTAATCGCACAGACTCACAATGAAAGCCTCAGGAGTCATGCCGACTATGTTCCTAGCCTAAAATAACCCTTTTGGAGCTGATGTAATAGTTAGAATTGGATTCTGAGGTCATCTTCCTGAACTTCTATTCAAAAATGACTGTTCAAGGTTCAGAAGCTCCCAAAACATTAAAACTCGCATAAAACCCAAACGAAAGACCAGGTGACCTAACTTTCAGTCCCAGCATGTCATAAATGACTTAAGGTTGCAATAGGAAAACTCTACACGACAAACATGAGGCATAAACAAAGAAATGACCTGAAGGTTATTACAATATCCACTACTAAAAAGGACTTTTGTCCACAAAATTAAGAGTCAAAAATTAATTGAAGGCTCAAACAAGCCAGGAAACTGCTCCCACATCTCATACTCGGTCTACTAGGTAGCCTACTCAAGGGGACAATGCCTCCAACAAATCTAAACCACAGGAATGGCTCTGGAATATAACCGTCGTACATTTTTGGTAGGTATTGCAACTCACTCCTCCATGAAGATCAAGTAATCATCCAACTTAACTGCATCATACTGAAGAACATGTGACTCATCAGGAACATATCAGGGTAGCATTAAAACATGAAAGACTGGGTGGATAGTTGAGAACATCAGAGGAAAAGCTAACGCATAAGCAACCTCTCCAATTATCCGGAGGATCTTAAAAGGCCTAATGTAACTGGGGCTAAGCTTACCTCGCCGCCCAAATCTCATCACGCCCTTCATGGGAAACACACGGAGGAAAACTCTATCACCAACTAAAAACCGCAATGGTCACCACCTACGATTAACATAACTTATGTGCCTACTCTGAGCTATCTGAAGCCTATCCTGAATCACCCTCACCTGCTCCAAAGCTTCTTAAATCAAGTTTGTACCACGCGGTCTAGACTCAAACCAACCAATTGGAGAGCGACAATGCTCACCATATAAGGCCTCAAATGTGGCCATCTAGATTCTAGAATGGTAGTTATTATTGTACGCAAACTCCGCCAAAGAAAGCAAGAACTGATCCCACTAACCTTTGAACTCCAAAACACAAACCTATAAGATGTCCTCAAGAACCTGAATAGTACGTTCCAACTGGACATCAGTTTGTGGGTGAAAAGTTACGCTAAGATCAACACAAGTGCCCAACTTATCCCAAAAAGTCCTTCAAAAGCTATAAGTAAACTAAGTACCCCGATCTGATATAATAGAGATAGGCACACCATGAAGATGAACCACCTCTGGAATGTAGATACGAGCTAACCTCTCAGCACTGAATAAAGAATGAACTAGGAGAAAGTGTGTTGACTTGGTCAATCGATCAATAATGACCCAAATTCTATCAACACATCTGGAAGTCTGAGGCAACCCTACCACAAAGTCAATAGTGATGCGATCCCATTTCCACCCCAGAATGGGTAATCTCTGAAACTCACCACTAGGTCTCAAGTGCTCGACCTTTACCTACTAGAAACTAAGGCAATGAGACACATAGTCAGTAATATATTTCCTCATATTGGACCACCAGTAATGCTGCCTCAAGTCACTTTACATCTTCGCACTGCTTGGATGAATAGAATATCTAGAATCATGGGCCTCCTGAAGTATCAACTTAATAAATCTCCCAACTCTCAAGAAATAAATACGGCCCACAAACCTCCAAAAACCTATCTGAATCCAAGGTAACTTGACTGGAATCACTCGGTAACACCCTATCTCGAAGTACCACCAAGGCCTCGTCCTCAAATTGTCAGTTATGGATTTGATAAAAAAAGAAGACTGAACTCTCATATAGGCAAAAACACGCCTAGAGTCCGAGATATCCAATCGAACTATCTTATTACCTAAGGACTGAATGTACAAATCTAAAGGTTGCTTCACATTAAATAAGAAGGTTAGATTACCCATACTCACTCCCTTCTGACTCAAGGTGTCCGCTACTACATTCGTCTTTCCCATATGCTAGAGATTAGAGAGGTCATTGCCCTACAAAAGCTCAATCCAGTGACACTACCTCAAATTAAGGCCTATTTGGCTTATAATATGCCGAAGACTCTTGTGATAAGTGTAGATCTCACAAATAACCCCATACATGTAGTGTCCTTAGATCTTAATCGCAAAAACTACCGCTGCTAACTCTTATTCATGAGTGGGGTGGTTGCGCTCATGGATTCTAAGTTGCCTCAATGCATAAGCATTAACCCGGCCTTGCTGCGTTAATACATAATCCCAACAAACGTCGGATGCATCACAATAGATTGTAAAGCTCTCGCCTTCAAGTAGAAGAGTCAATATAGAAGTAGTAGTCATCAACTATTTGAGTTTCCAAAATCTCAACTCACACTCCTCAGACCACTTGAAAGGTTCATCAAGATGATTCAACCGGGTCAGAGGTGTGATATACCGTGAGTTTACGGTATTTCTAATACATTTCACTTACAAGTTGTGTGTGTCTAGGGCCTTGTTGTATTGGTTTTTATGTGTTTTTATCATATTTTGCAGGAAAGATGTTCAGGCGCGGAAGTAAAGAGACA
>JAJOOS010013797.1:0-36492 GCA_029582725.1 Solanum chiquidenum
GAATATAATCGTGGGTTAAAGTAAAGTTTAAACCATTTTCCTCGTGGGATCGACCCCAACCTACAAGTTGGGTTCTTTACTTGATAACGATCGCTTATGCTTCTTTAGGGAGGTGTAATTTGAGCGTATCACCCCCTCACTATCTAAACTTGCCTCCTCCATTGTAAAAACTACGAGCGCTTTGCCCTTGCCTTTACCTTCCTTTGGAGGTAGTTTCTTGGCCTTTGCTCTGGAAGCAGTTGTCCGCTCGTTTATGACCACTCCTCATGCCCGCTTTCGGGGCTTCATGTCTGTACCGGTGACTTTGGGTCTAGCCATTCCTGCAAAACAACATGAAAAATGTTAGAAAAATTTCAAAAAACATTATTGCAGGAAGACTCGCCGAACCGATCGGCGAGTCGATGAACCACTTTGGTGAGCCAAGTCAGGCTTGCCGAAAGTTACAATCCAAAAATTTCAAAAATTCAAAGCTGGTCGGCGAAGTCCAGGGCCTTTTGCTTGATTGCCGACACCAATCGACGAAATAAAAGTAGCTCACCGAAAGTTATAGTGTATTTTAAGGAATTAGGGGAGCAGAAGGGTGATCAAGAAACAGTTTCGGTGAGTCACCTAGTGAACTCGGTGAGCTCAGGCGTATCGCCGAAAGTTACAGAACCAAACTCAACATTTTAGGGAAATTAAGGGGGATCTAGGGGGACTTGGGCGAACCACCGAACCAATCAGCGAGCTCGACCCAGCTCGCCAAATGGCCCTTTGTAGCAGGTTTTTTACCCTACTCTTCAAAATCAAACCCACAGCCCACGAAATCAAAATTAAATACTTCATTATGAAATTAAAGCAAGACCCATACTACCCATTCCCTCAGAGTACACATACTTCCCCCGATTTGGCCAAAATTGGCCATTTGATGTCTTTTTCCTTTAAGAATGACGTCAACCTCTCCATCATAGGGTAAAATACAACATTTGGCACAATCCATGGTTACTCAGACTTTACCCCTCTAGACCCAACAAAAATTCAGCACAACCATTTGATTTCGACTCGATTTCAACAAGCAAAGACATGGGAATCATGATTGTAGGCTGAATAATTACTATTATACTTAAAATTAGGCAAAAAAACTCATACGATGATTACCCAACAATATTCAACAACAAAATACCAATTTCATTATAGTTCAACCACATATAGAGTTTGGGGTTTGAAAAACTATCCTTTATGCGGAAAAAAGGATTTGAAATGCTAGGCGGCAAAGAATTTCCACAATCCGTCCCCGAGCAAAGATTCCCAAATGAAATGAAGGTAAAAAATGCGAAATATGAAAGACTAATATCGGGGTGAGAGTACAAGAGTTGAAAAGTTGATAAAATAAAGTATTTTTGAATTTAAAACCGTTTGGCCCTTTAAAACCTTTCAGTTCGCGCGCCAGTCAGTGGAGTAAGTCGTGCCCGCCGACCCACTCGGTCATGTGCTGAGTGGTTCTTTAGCCCTTCAAGTTTTATAGAGCCTCTGGCAAGCCAGGTGGTTCCAACGGCGGTCTATGTCGGGCTTGCCGACCTATTTGGCGAGTCGCCGATCGGACTTTTGGCTCGCCTATTGCCCATTTTAAAACACTTTCACTTTTAAACCAGCAAAATCAACACCCATTATTCAAAACCAGAACTAAAGCATAAAAAACTTGGGTTGCCTCCCAAGAAACGCCTTATTTAAAGTCATGGCACGACAGAGATACCAACTCAAACTTCATTTTTGGGATTTGCCATTGTGTCACTAGGCAACCCTACTTTTGGCTTTGGATTCAAATGAGTTGAGATTTGACCCTTTTGCGTATCCAATTACTTGATTGACAATAAATGTGAGGTGACCGTTTGGTTAAGTGTAGAGACGTCTTCTTTCATTTCTTTCAAAGCTTTGTCTGACCGTTCTATTGTATTGAAAATGAGTGAAAGCATGTCTTCCGTGCGGACTTTTTTCGAGTTAGCCCTTGGTTCCTTAGGCTTTTAACGCTTATGAGGTGGGATGTAGCTACATTTGTCACCCTCTCTTTCCTTCCAAGTGGCGTTACGATCACGCCATTCTCTGTAACGATCTCTTCATCTATTATCTTTATTCCAACCTCGATTTCCACCCGATCTTGGATAGTTTGCACGTAAACCTCCTCCTTGATTTGAAAGGAAGTTCACTTCTTCATTGTACAAGGCATAAAAATGTGACTCATCAGGGTTTGGTCCACCAACACACATAACATTTACACTCTTCAACCCACTACCCATCACATTTTTTGACAATAAGTCCAGCTGGGTCATCATTTTTGCCATGTTTTGGTATCTCTCGCGATCCTTCTTGATATGCTCTTTTGTAGTGATGTTTTGTCATTCTGTAGCGACCCTTTCAGAAGGATACTACCGCTTAAAGAAGAAATTTAATTTAATACTTGAGACATTTAAAAGAGATTAACGAAGAGCATATTGATTATAATCTAGTAGAGGAATTAGGCTCATAAAAAATAGTTAAGGAAGTGAAGCCTGCCCATTTACACATTAATTTGATGTCAAATTAATATTGCGCTGAATTTTAACTTTTGGCGGAGGAACCCTTCCAAAATAATCTAAGCAAATAACTTACCAGATTTTCATGCATATATTATCCTCACGCTTAAAAATGATATAAAAGAACATGACCAACGTCCGAGTACCAAAATTAGTTGATTCACGCTTCACACAAACATTCAAACAAATAGTAAATTTAGTATATTACAAGACTTGGGTTTACACACCCCAAAAAGAAGAAAACATATAGCCATACTTATATTACAACCCATGGTGACATGATCAAATTAGCCTTAAAAATTTCATGTAAATGTACAACACATAGATCTTGTACAAGTCCCAAGGTTTATACAAAATATAGATGCCTATATGCAAATGTGATCTTCTATAATACTCTCAAATTCTCCATCTCCAATGGCCAGCTTCATGCATCCTCTCAAACATACCCTATGATAGAAACAACTATCGCTAAGCATATAGCTTAGTGGTGTAAAAACTATAGGTTTGGAGCCCTCAGAGTCACCAAGCTATGTTTCCCAAGTCATGGGCAACACAATTGTAACATAATAAATAAATAAAGTAATCAATTTATAAAGAGTGTCAAGTTCAATATTTAAAGATCCAAATGTCAAGGACGCTAATAGCACAATTTTCAAAGAGATTCAACAACAAGGCTCGCCCAATATAAAAATGGCTTTCTAGTTCGTACTTCAAATGGAAAACTTCCATACTTAAGACGGACTAAAAATCTAGGGTCAAGATGGCAAATTATTCGAATCAAGAGGCATGCCAATAGTGACAAAGTCACTTTAACAAGAAGCACAAGGTCCCAACAAGAGTGCTAGGTGATCAAACAACCCGTACAAGTGGGCGAGTTACACAAGTGTCTTTAATATCATAAAGGATACCAACACGACAATGTAAAGTGACAAGAGGTAACCAAGGTACCAAGATAAAATTTCAGATATACCACCAGGTAAAAAGAGTGTAAGTACAAGTTTATACACAAACCTCAGTGCTTTAGCATAGAAACAGTCCAACAAAACTTCAAGAGTTCAAACAGTAGACCAACCAACATATCAAGGTCCTCATCTTGTTCATGAGTATATACAACCAAAAGGTAGGATGTGTATTGACTTCCAGCTAAAAGGACCAGGGTTTTATTGTAATTTTGTGTCTAATATAGTTAGAGGAAGTTCTCCAGATTTCTTAGAGTTAAGGAACACGAATTTCACTAGAGAAGGTGTGAAAATATAGTTACAAAAGTGATGTTTATCACGTTACAGCTATCCTTAAAAGGTGCTTCCCAAACAAAAAGTGTGCTGCCCAAAATGCATACATATATACCTATATGTATATAGCTCACCACCCTTTCAAGTTATAGGTAATCCTAATTAGAATAGTACGTAAATAGCCCAATACAATCCCTTAAATTACGATCACAATTTATGTTAAGCAAGGTTGCAAATCTCACAAAATTTCAAGTTTTGAAAATGAGATTACAACTTACTAAAGTAATTAAGGAATGGTGTATCGACATGCGACTCTTGGTTAGTATATAGGGGTGTTACAACTCTCTCCCCCTTGAAGAAATTTTGTCTCAAAATATACCTTACACTTGTCCTGATACAAGTGCGGATACTGGGTCTTCATGTCTTGTTCTCTTTCCTAGGTAGCTTCTTTTCCAAAATGGTTCCTCCAAAGTACCTTTTCTAAGTGGATTTTCTTGTTTCTAAGTTGCTTTACTTCTCGAGCTTGAATTCAGATAGGTTCTTCATTATACGTCAAGTGAGGTTAAACTCAATAGATTCAACTGGAAGAACATGAGATGGATCAGAACGATATCTTCTGAGCATAGAAACATGGAATACATTGTGGATCTTGTCTAACTTAGGTGGAAAATCTAATTTCTATGCAACTGGTCCAACCTTTTCAAGTATCTCATAAGGTCCAATAAATCGGGGACTAAGTTTTTCTTTTTGGCCAAATCTCATAATCTGTTTTCGTCGAGACACCTTTAAGAATACTTTATCTCCAACTTGATATTCAATATCACGCCTTTGAAGATCACCGTACGAATTTTGTCTATCCGAAGAAATCTTTAGACAATCCTTGATAAATGTTACCTTGTCTTCTGTTTGTTGCACAATTTCAGGACCAATAAGCTTTCTTTCACCAACTTCACTCCGACAAAGAGGGGTCCGACATTTTCTTCTGTATAAGGCCTCATAGGGAGGTATTCCAATACTCGATTGGTAGCTATTATTATAAGAAAATTCTATCAAAGCCAAGTGTTTGTCCCAACTACCCTCAAACTCCATAATTCAAGCTTGAAGGTAATCCTCCAAAATTTGTATCACTCTTTCCGACTGACCACCTGTTTGAGAATGGAATGAAGTGCCAAATTTTAACTTAGTACCCAAATCTTCCTGCAAGCTACCCCAAAATATAGATGTAGACCTTGGGTTTCGGTCAGATACAATAGATAGAAGGATCACATGTAGTCTTAAAATCTCATTAATTTACAATTCGGCTAAACGCTCAAGTCAGTATTCCATCATGATTGCTAAGAAGTGAGAACTCTTTGTTAGTCTATCCATAATCACCCATATTGCATCATGATTTCTCTGAGTGCGAGGAAGTCCAGAAACAAAGTCCATAGTTGTTCTCTCCCATTTCCATTTTGGCATCGATAATGGCTGTAGTAAACTGACTGGGACCTGATGTTCTACCTTTACTTGTTGACAAACAAAACATTTTGAAATGAACTCCGCAATGTCTCACTTCATACCATTCCACCAATAATTTTCTAGATGGTCTAGTACATCTTAGTACCCCCAGGATGCATTGCATATGGTGAAGTATGTGCTTTATTCAATATTTCTTTCCTCAATTTATCATCATTAGGGACGCATAACCTATTTTGATAAAATAAGCCACCTTCTTGTGTTAATGTAAAATCAATCTTTTCACCATTTTGAACTTTTCTGGTGAATTTTTCAAGTTTCTCATGTAACTTTTGTGCTTCTTTCACATGTTCAAGTAATATTGGCTTTACTTGCAAATTAGCAATAGCTGAACCATTTGAATCAAGTGTAAAATAAACATTCATGGATCTTAACTCAAGGATCAAGGGCAAAGGACTCAAATAAATGCTTGCGAAGGATTTTCTACTTAAGGCATCTGCAACCACATTGGCTTTACCTGGATGATAATCAATCGTGTAGTCATAATCCTTGATGAGTTCAAGACATCTACGTTGTCTTAGGTTTAGCTCCTTCTAAGTAACCAAGTATTTAAGATCTTGTAATCAGTGAATATATTACATTTATCTCCTTACAAATAATGCCACCATATTTTGTAAGCAAACACTATAACATCAAGTTCAAGGTCATGAGTAGGATAATTCAATTCATGCGGTTATAATTTCCGAGAGGCATAAGAAATAACCTTCCCTTCTTGCATCAAAATGCATCCTAGACCATTATGAGAAGCATCACTGTATACTACATACTATTTCCCTTCAATTGGTAGAGTAAGTATAGGCACTTGAGTCAACAAGGATTTGAGAGTTTCAAAGCTCTCTTGGCATTTGTCATCCCAAATAAAATTTACTTCCTTCTTCAAGAGCTTAGTCAAAGGGGAGGCGATAACGAAAAAACCTTTCACAAATATTGTATAGTATCCTACTAAGCCCAAGAAACTTCTTACCTCAGTTGGACTTGTGGGAGGTCTCCATTCAACAACTGCTTGTATCATACTGGGATCCACCTTCACGCCTTTGGTTGACACAACATGTCCCAAAAAGCCAATTCATCAAGCCAAAATTCACACTTTGGAAAGTTTAGCATAAAGTTCTTCCTCATTCAAAATTTGCAAAATAATCCGAAGGTGTTTATCATGGTCATCACTACATCTGAAAAAAATTAAAATATCATCTATAAAGACAACCACAAAGTGATCAAGATAAGGCTTGAATACTCGATTCATTAGATCCATGAATATCGTATGAGCATTTGTCAATCCGAATGGCATCAACAAAAAATCATAAT
The DNA here is from genome assembly GCA_029582725.1 of Solanum chiquidenum. Lineage (NCBI taxonomy): Eukaryota > Viridiplantae > Streptophyta > Magnoliopsida > Solanales > Solanaceae > Solanum > Solanum chiquidenum. The sequence continues at coordinate 6,602 of JAJOOS010013797.1, forward strand.
GACCATACCGATCCTTGGTAGTGGATATTTATTCTTGATTGTTATTATGTTCAATTGCTTGTAGTCAATACAAAGCCTAAGAGTCCCATCTTTCTTCTTTACGAAAAAATAGGGGCTACCCAAGGAGAAACACTAGGTCGAATAAAACATTTCTCAAGAAATTTTTGCAATTGAGCTTTCAATTCTCTTAACTCTGCTGGAGCCATTCTATAAGAAGTGATATAAATAGGGGTAGATTCAGGAATAAGCTCGATTGGAAATTAAACCTCTCTTTCCGGGGGTAACCCAGGAAGATTTTCTGGGAAGACTTCTGGGAAATCAGATACAAAAGGTATGTCCTTGATAAAATGTCTGTCCAACTTTGTATCAACTATGTGAGCAAGGTATGCCCCACAACCTTGACGCATCAACCTACTTGCCAAGGCCGTAGAAATAATACTAGATGTCAATGATCTTTCACCTTGTACAATGATGTGTGAAAATGTAGGATCTTTAAAAGTCACATGCTTTGACCTACAATCTACCACTGCATGATATTTATAAAGCCAATCCATCCAGATAATAACATCAAAATCCTTGAAGGGCATTTCAATCAAATCAGCAGGGAAGACTAGGTTTTGAATCATGAAGGGACAATCTTGGTATATTCGATTACACACAACTTGATAACCCAAAGGACTTTCAACCAATACATCATAATTAAGTCTCACATATTTAACGTTTTAAAGAAGAATAAGTGATGAACAAATATAGGAATGTGTAGAACCAGGATCAAACAGTGTAAACACACATAAGCCAAATAAGTGAAATTTACCGACAACCACGTCTTGTCCATGTTGATCATCCCTCTATCTCATAGAATAAACGTGTGCAGTAGCCCTTGGTCCACTAGCTTTATTAGCTCCACTTGCATCCGCTGCTTGGGTGTTTTTAGGTCTTGCACCTTTATTGGTTTGAGGAAGATTAATAGAAGGATTATGAATTGAACCTTCAGTTTTCAAGGAAGGAGCATTGTTAGGATTAGGACAATCTGGTCTAGCTGTAGAAAAATCTGATATGTTTTGCTTTTGTTGAGGTGACTTGTTAACACTACCAGCCTTAGAATCATCAAACCCTCCCTTTTTGGATGGACCTCCAAAATATGGTCTAGGCTTTCGGAATTTGTTTTCATTTCTACTAGCTTCTTCTTTATCAAGTCGTTCCCAAGTAAAAGCAGCAGACACTAACTTACAAAAGTTCTCATGTTGTAGGATCGCCACATTCTTCCTAATGGAGTCATTTAAATCGTCTTCAAATTTCCTGCACTTGACTTTTTCCTCTTTAATAATACCTCCAACATAACGAGAGAGCCGTAGAAACTTCTATTGGTACTCAACAATAGACATGCCTCGTTTCCTTAAATTCAAAAAGTCCTTTTTCTTTGCATCGCAATAAGCAGGTGGGACATACTTCATACGAAATTCCTTAAGAAAATCATCCCAAGTAAGAACTGAAGGTTTTACTTTTGCATTCGAAACACTTATCCACCAATCATAAGCATCCTTTTGCAAAAGTGAAATAACTTACTTAAATTTTGCAACATATGAACACTCCAACTGCTCAAACACCCTCTCCATGCGCTCTAGCCATTGTTCAGCATCTGTGGGATCAACAGTGCCTTCAAACTCCACTACATCCATTCTTGTCATTTTCTCAAAGTTAATCCATTGGGATCATGCATTGATTCAGCAAGTTGTTGAAAAGGAGGATTCATGGCTTGAGTACCATGACTCATGTGAGGATATGAATTAGCTCTTACACCTTAATGTTTCCCACTTCAAACCCACTAGTGTGGGGAACATATAGATTCGAGAAATATTCTCCAAACCCTTCCAGTGCATGAGGTTGGAAAACAGAGGTACCCAAACCTTCACGAGCAGCTTCCATAGGTCTGTTAGAAGAATAGGCCACAACTTAATTCCTTCAAAAGGGAAGTTCACATTGCATTAGGGACATGTACTTGATGCATATGCACTTTACATATGATAAAAATATTATAAACCATGTAAGTGAACAAGTGATCTAAATAGAACCTTTTTTGAAAGTAAACAATTATACAAGTAATTCACAGCAAAAGTCCTAGAACCACAAACCTTGGCTCTATTACCAACACTTGTATCGACCCTTTCGGAAGGATACTACCACTTTAAGAAGAAATCTAATTTAATAATTGCAACATTTAAAAGAGACTAACGAAGGGAATATTGATTATAATCTAGTAGAGGAATTAGGTTCATAAAAAAATAGTTAAGGAAGTGAAGCCTGCCCATTTACACATTAATTTGATGTCAAATTGATATTGCACAAAATTTTATCTTGTGGCGGAAGAACCCTTCCAAAATAATCTAAAATAACTTACAATATTTTCATGCATATATTATCCTCACGCTTAAAAATGATATATAAAGAATATTACCAACTTCCGAGTACCAAAATTAGCCGATTCATGCTTCACACAAACATTCAAACAAATAGTAAATTTAGTATATTACAAGATATGTGTTTACACCCCCCCAAAAGAACAAAACATATAGCCATACTTATAATACCACCCATGGTGACATGACCAAATTAGCCTTCAAAATTTCATGTAAATGTACAACACATAGATCATGTACATGTCCTAAGGTTTATACAAAATATAGATGCCTATATGCAAATGTGATCTTCCTTAGGGCTCTCAAAATCTCCATCTCCAATGGCCAGCTTCATGCATCCTCTTGAACATTGCCTACGATAGAAACAACTATTGCTAAGCATATAGCTTAGTGGTGTAGAAACTATAGATCCGGAGCCCTCAGATTCACCAAGCTACCTTTCTCAAGTCATGGGCAGCACAATTGAAACATAATAAGTAAATCAAGTAAACAATATATAAAGAGTGTCAAGTTCGATATTTAAAGATCCTAATGTCAAGGACACTCATAGCACCATTTTCCAAGAGATTCAATAACAAGGCTCGTCCAATATATACATCATGTCGTCACACAAAGCATAAGAAGGTAATAAGAATGACCGACACCCTTCATCAAGAAGGGTCAAAACCCTATAATCAACAGAGCCAAGAACCATATTAAAAATGGATTTCTAGTTCGTACTTAAAATGAACAACTTCCGTACTTAAGACGAACTAAAAACCCAGAGTCAAGATGGAAAATGATCTGAATCAAGAGGTATGCCAGTAGTTACAAAGTCACAGCAACAAGAAGGACAAGGTCCAACAAGAGTGTCAAGTGATCAAACAATCCGTACAAGTGGGTGAGTTACACAGGTGTCTTTAATGTCTTAAAGGATACCAACACGACAATGCAAAGTGACAAGAGGTAACTAAGGTACCAAGATAAACTTTCAGATATACCAACAGGTAAAAAGAGTGCAAGTACAAGTTTATGCACAAACCTCAGTGCTTTAGCATAGAAACAGTCTAACACAACTACAAGAGTTCAAACAGTAAACCAACCAACATATCAAGGTCCTCAACTTGTTCATGAGTATGTACAACCAAAGGGTAGGATGTGTCTTGACTTCCGACTAAAAGTACTAGGATTTTTTTATGATTTTGTGAGTAATATAGTTAGAGGAAGTTCTCCAAGTTTATGAGAGTTAAGGAACACAAATTTCACTAGAGGAGGTGTGAAAATATAGTCACAAAAGTGATGTTTATCACATTACAGCTGTCCTTAAAAGGTGCTGCCCAAACAAAAAAAGTGCTGCCCAAAATGCATACATATATACCTATATGTATATACCTCACCACCCTTTCAAGTTATATGTAATCGTAGTTAGAATATAATATAAATACCCCAATACAATCCCTTAAATTACGGTCACAGTTTATGTCAAGCAAGGTTGCGAGTCTCGCAAAATTTCAAGTTCCTAAAATGTGAATACAATATACTAAAGTAATTAAGGAATGGTGTATCGACATGCGACTCGTGGTTAGTATTTAGGGGTGTCACACATTTTAAAGGTGAGAGGAGACACTTGGTCCTCACGAGTGTACCATACTCTTTTGATTTTGGTCATGCGATCAAGAAGCTGAGATGTGACCTCCCAAGGCTGTTGCATTATACCACCAGAACAAGTCGATCAACAACCCCCTAGTTCATCGAGTCAATACTCCTTTAAAAGTATTGCAACATGACATCGTGTGGAAGCCCATAAGTTGGGCAATGGAGTAATAGCTTTTGAAACCTTAGCCACATCTCGTGGATTGGTTTGCCTTCCAAATGTTTAAAACCTTGAATAATATCCTTTACCGTCATTTTTTTTACCGGGGAAAGTATCTCATGTAAAAAGCTACGGTCAGCTCATCCCAAGTGGTAATGGAGTTCCTTGAGAGATGTTCTTTAACGAGAATGGTCCACAAACGTCAACGAAATTCCAAATGTGCTCATAGGGATCCTCATGAGCCAGCCCTCCAAACAATCCTTTCAATTGTAGGAGCTGGAGCATTGTGCTAGTAATGTGAAAAATAGTGTTCCATTCAGCAAGAGGTAGACGTATAGCCTCGACACCACCCAATTAGATAGGGTCGTTAACATCGTTCAAATTCCCTATATCGTTTTGGTGGTAAACTTGGGTACCATTGCTCCCATTTACGCTAATTTGTTCTTCTATTCAACACAGCCAACACAAACACAAACAAAGTATGCCGATTCAACTTTAACACAAAAAGATCACAATTCAAACTTCAATAATAGAATTCTAAACAACACCACTCACCAGTAGCGGCACCATTTTTAATCAACTCTCAAATACACCTCATCCAATTCAAGGTGTAGACGATCGTTAATTAGTATAAAACCTAATGACGAGTTGGGGTCGAACCCAAAGGGAGAGGTACGTGTTTAAATTCAGCTATGAAGTTATAAAATGGTCTATTCGGTTATAGGAATGGAAATTATCGTAAACATATAAACAAATCTAAAGGTGTGACAATGAATGTTAGAAGGGGGGGTCGAAATATCAATTATCACCTACAACACAAGCAAAAATAGAGGAAATAACAATATAGAGAGAAGTCTCGGGATGTGATCGATTATAGGAAAATTTCACTATACGGGTAATTAAAATAACCAACAAATTTTAAATATCAGTGGGTAGGATAGACTATAAATAAGATAGTTTTCTCTCGAACAACTACCATGATTCAGGTGATTTGTTTCGAACATCAACAAGCTTAGCAATTAAGAACAACCCACACCTTAATTCATCCACTCTCTCGAGCTAGATGGGTAGAATTAGATTTAGAATTTACTCTTTCGAGCTAAACCCATATCAACCTAATAACTACAATCATTAATTGAAATCTTTGGTTATAAAACTTCTCTCTCAAGCAAGCCTAGAACTCTATACTAGAATTGCATTTGCAATAACAATTCATAGATTAATACACAACTATCAAGTAAGCCCACTTCAATTAAGCATTAAAATCAGTAAATAACAATACACATAATTTAATTCAACCCATAATCATATGATCACACCCCAAGAATTGGGGTTTTAGCTAAGCATCATAAAAAGGTAAAAATAGCTACCAACTAGATTAGCCATCAGCTGGGTAAAAATCTCCAAACCTTTACAATGCTCCAAAATGATTAAATTCAAATACTCACTTGCAAATCCTCAAAATTAAGCTTACAAATCCTTAAAATCTACAATAAGAACTGAACAACTAAGAGAAAATCTAACTCTAAAACTAGGGGATCAGACCTCTCAAAACTCCTTTTAAATTCCAATTTATAGTTGCCCACTTTTTGGCCTAAAAGTCAATTCGGTGGAATAAGTCGCGCCTCGCCGAGTGGTTCGGAGATCGACCCTTTGCTCCCTTCCATCGCAATTCTTAATTGGTCATCACCCTCCCAGGTCCTGTAACTTTGGGCGATCCAACTAGTTGTCGTGAAATGGATCGGCGATTCACCGACTGCCCATTTCTGTCGCCCAATTGGTTTTTTCTAAGGCTGGCACGCTGGAACTTTGGGTGAGCTAAAGAGCCACTCGGCTGTGTGTTGAGTGGTCTTGGCGATCTCCAGGATCACTTTTCTTTACTTCTTTAGCTTTTTAGTTCCTTTTTGTCCGGTAATGTCCTTGCCTTGCTCCTTAGCCTTCATTGCTGCAAATCAACACTTTAACATCAGTTTAGAGCATAAAATAGGCATTTGAGTACAGTTATACTATCAAAACAAAGACCTAAATGAGTCAAAATCTCTGACTCTCCATACACCTAGAATTGGATGAGGTGTATTTGAGACGCTAATCAACCTCTCAAAGAGCTTATGTGAGAAGAAATACAGATGAGAATGTGGAGTCCGAGGTTCCTCAAGTTACGATCGATCCTTGACCAATAAAGTGACTCATGCTAAATTTTAAGCCATTTTTCAAGTGTTGGGTCATGCTATGATGGTCCAAGAAAGTAGAGAAATTGTTACTCCCGTGAACCCAAATGTGGGTACATAGGCTACAAGGATAAGAGACTTTAATAGGATGAATCCTCCAGAGTTTCATGGTTCCAAAGTTGATGAGGATCCTCAAGAGTTCATTTAAGGTACATAAGATAGTGGGAATTATGGGATTGACTACAAAGGGTGTTACGACCCAGGGGTACACCCTAAATACAACATGGAGAATAGGACCCCGAGTTGCCCCATACAAGCCACTTAGCATTCATAACATAAGAAATAAAACAAAGGAAATAAGACAACATTTCAAATCCAAAGTTTTATAAAAGCAAAGCGGAAGTCTAAACATTTGTTTCAATAGCCATCAAATACAATATAATCAAATTGGTCCTAGCCCATACATCATGTCCAAAACAGAAAGTAGGGAAAGACTGAAACAATAACTGTCCGGTCCTCAAAGCATGATGACTCACCAAAGCTAAGAAATCTCGCAAATCAACCTCTAGCCATGAAATTGAGAACCCTGATTGTCGGACCCTACATTTGGGAAATGTAGTTAAGAGTATGCGTTAGTACAAAATAGGTACTAAGTATGATATCCATGCATATAAGCATCTAAATCATGCTAAAATAAGACATTTTCGTGATTATGCAATAATCAATCTAAAAAATGAAACTTTAGAGTTAGGAAACATAAGTCATAAAACATGATCAATGCAAGTGAATATCATCTTGAAACATACCTACAATACTTCTTGAAGTAACCTTGGTTCGTCATAACTTTACTTGTTTGTGGGAAGTAGCCTTAACCGACATATAAGACCATGTGAGCTAGCAGCATGGAATCCGGTGTCTACCCCACACTGAAAAGAGGTTTCCAACTTTCCACTGTAAAGACCATGAAATCTTAGCTACTATGGATCAACTAGTTAATGTCTATCTAGACAATTCTATGTTGGCACATAGTTATGCGACACGGGTAATCGCCACTTGACTACTCGGTTCTAAGCTTAACTTCCACGTAAAAGTTCTTAATCCTATTCATCTTGGCTTATGAAGTAACATGGGTAATCGCCTCTTATCCTTACATCCTGTGACATGGGTAATCACTTATTGTCTTTGAATTAGAGAGCATGGGTAATCAACCCTTGCCTCTTCATTATAATAACTTCTTAGCATTGGTTCATTTTAGGTGAGAAAGCCTTTCATACCTAACAACCCTTATCGTGTGATTCACCTTTCACAATTTATGCTTATATGTGTATATGAGAAATCCTTTCAAAAACACAACAATAGCAACATCAAATATAGTTTAATCTCAAAGCATCCTTCAAACATTTTCGTAGATTTCATAAGAACATGCATAATTCCATAATTCACCATTCAAGGTTAAAACCCACTTTCAATCATCAACATCTAGAAAACATGGGTTAGACATGGGTTCATAGGAATTCATCATACTTCATGTAATTCTATCAATACATACTTGATTTCATAAAACTCTTCGTACATAATCCAAGACCCACCTTATATACTCATAACTTAGAAAATATAGGAATTACATGGGTTCATCGGTGATCATTATAAAATCATGAGATTAACTCAATTCATTCATCATAAATCATAAATAAATCAATTAGATCAATAATTAGGAGAACCCATAGCATAGAAGAAAAATGCCAACTCAATTAGGGATTTCTAACTTTGAAAATAGGAGAATTTTGGAACTCCATGAATGGAAGAAATCCATGGATGAAAACCATCATACCTCAATGCAAAAATCTTGCGTTCAATGGTGGAATTCGAGACTTGCCTTGAAACCTTAGGTTTAACCCTTCTTCTTCAAGTTTCTAGAGAGAGAAATATTTTGAGAGGAAAAACTTGATTTTTTTGGTGAATTTAAGAGAATGACATGAATGGGTAAATTTTGGGGTTAAAATCACTTATATAGGGGTTCTAGGTAAGGGGAAAATGACGTAGTATCAAGATAAAATAATTAGGAAAAGACCTAGTTGCCCTTAACTTTCATCTGATGCGAACCTCCAAATGGAGGCCCACACGAGCCGTCAATGACATCACGGGCCGTAGTGGCAGCCGTTGTCCTCGACCAATAGCTTGGCAAGTCAAGCCAACTCCACACGACCACCTTGACAGGTCATCTAGGCCTTCACGAGCCGTCTAGGTGATCGTGGGAAGGGCTAGCCTTGGAGTGGTTACTGCCTCCCCTTCACGGGCACCACCACGAGCCATCTAGGTGCTCGTGGGAGGGGATCCATTTTTTGGTCTATACTGGAAGGCACCACAAGAACAACCACGAGCCGTGGTGCCCTTTACGGACTATGTGGGGCTCCATGAAGGGTGCCATAGCTTAGTCATTGGCCGGTGACCTTCCACTTTGCTCTTTTGCTAGGCTTCTAATTTTTGAGGTGTTACATTATCTCTCCCTTGTGAACAATCACCCTCGAATAGGATCGTAGACACCAGAAGAATAAAAGGACTCTAAACAAGCAACCCATAATGCATGCAACTTTATCAAAATGCACACAATCAAGGAGGAACCTCGACTCCAAGCTAGAACATATTTAAAACATCATAAGGAGGCTAGGAATTAGACCTATCAGCCTAACATTAATGAAATCACATAAATGCCCATATCCGAGGAGGAAACATCAACTCCAAGCTAAAGCATGTTCAAATAATCACATCATGAAGTCTATCGGCAACTTATACTCAAATGCACATACACATGTGGAGATCAATTAAATTGACTCATTTTTTTTCTCAAAACTTGAGCATTTTAATAATCATGCATAAAAGAGGAAATCATGGGAATATCTAAGACACATGACACCAAAAGAGTAAACCATGAGGAACTCATTACCTAAAGCTAGAGTAGGGGTAGAAGGAAAAATATGAGTATATCGGGACATCATACCGCCCTCGGCCTCCCATATAGCACCCTCAACTAACTGATTCCTCCACAACACTTTCACGGAAGCAACTTCTTTATTTCTTAACTTCTCAACATGCCGGTCTAAAATCAACACCGGGACATACTCATAATAAAGATTCTCCTTAACTCCCAAACCTTCTTTGGTAACAATAGATGTCGGATCACCAACACATTTCTTCAACAAAGAGACATGGAAAAATGGATGCACCGATGCCAATTCATTAGGCAACTCAAGTTCATAAGAAACCTTACCAATACGTCTCAAAATCTGATATGCGCCGATATATCGAGGAATAGCCTTACCTTTCTTACCAAACCTCATTACACCCATTATGGGTGATATTTTCAAGTAAACCCAATCATGAACGTCAAACTCAAGATCTCTTCTTCTCATATCGGCATATGACTTTTACCGACTTTGAGCCATTTTCAACCTTTCTCTAATATGTCAAACTTTCTCCATAGCCTCGTGTACCAACTCGGGACCTATTAGGGAAACTTCACCTACCTCAAAGCAACCTATAGGAGATCTACACATCCTACAATACAATACCTCAAATGGAGCCATATCGATACTTGAGTGGTAACTATTATTATATGCAAACTCAATCAAAGGCAAGTGATCATCCCAATTACCCTTGAAATCAATTATACAATCTCTCAACATATCATCCAAAGTTTGGATAGTACGCTCTGCTTGTCCATCGGTTTGGGGATGAAAGGCTGTACTAAGCTTGACACGGGTACCAACACCCTTTTGGAAAGATTACCAAAGCTGAGAAGTGAATTAAGTACCACAATCAGAGATAATGGATAAAGGCACTCCATGCAACTTTACTATTTCCCTCAAATACAACTTAACATTGTCCTCCGCCGATTAAGAAATCTTGATGGAAACAACATGAGTTGATTTCGTCATTCGATCTACAATAACCCAAATTTAGTCATGTTGTCGCCGGGTGCGAGGCAAACCAACAATAAAGTCCATATTTATATCTTCCCACTTCAAAATAGGAATGCTAATTTCTTGAGATAAACCTTTCGATTTCTGATGCTTAATTTTCACTTGTTGACAATTAGGACACTCAGCCACAAATCCCGCAGTATCATTCTTCATTCCATTCCACCAATAGATCTCCCGCAAATCACGGTACATCTTGGTGGCTCCCGAGTGAATGGAATATCGAGAATTGTGGGATTCTGACAAGTTATGTTCCCTCAAGTCATCAAAATTAGGTTCACACAAACGACCTTGGTATCTAAGTACAACATCTCCCCGTTGGGAGAAGGCCTCAACAAACTTCTTAAGCATCTCTTCCTTCAATTCAACCAAAGTTGGGTCAAGACCTTGGTTGGCTTTCACATCTATCACAAAAGATGATTCTGAACCATTATGGACCATAACACCACCCTTTGGTAGAGTCCACTAACTGAACACCCAACCGGGCCAATCTATGAACATCTCGAACCAACTCCTTCTTTTCTTCTTCAATATGAGCAACACTACCCATAGACAACCGACTAAGAGCATCCTCCACCACATTTGCTTTATCGGAGTGATAGAGAATACTCATATCATAGTCCTTTAATAACTCAAGCCACCTTCTTTGGAGAATATTTAGATCCTTCTGATTAAACACATATTGCAAACTCTTGTGGTCGGTAAACACATCTACATGAACACCATACAAATAGTGCCTCAAAATCTTTAAGGCGTAAAGAACCGCCGCTAGTTCAAGGTCATGGGTATGATAGTTCTTTTCATGAACCTTAAGTTTCCTTGAAGCATAGGCAATAACTTTCCTATTTTGCATAAGTACACATCCTAACCCAATTCTCGAGGCATCATAATAAATAACAAAACCATCAGTCCCTTCCTGAAAGGTCAATACCAGAGCAAAAGTCAATCTATCCTTCCATTCCTGAAAACTCTTCTCACATGATTCAGACCATATGAACTTAACCTTTTTTTGAGTTTATGCTATCAATAGAGAAGCAATCGAAGAAAACCCCTCAATAAACCTTCTGTAGTAACCAGCCAAATCCAAGAAACTTCTAATATTCAAATGGGTTAGAGGTCTAGGCCAACTCTTGACTGCATCCGTCTTCTTAGGATCTACCTCAATACCCTTACTTGAAACAATGTGGCCAAGAAAAACTACAAAACATAGCCAAAACTCACATTTGCTAAATTTGGCAAAGAGTTGTGGGTCCTTGAGAACTTGTAACACAATCCTCAAATGATCAATATGCTCAACCTCACTTCTCGAATAGATCAATATATCATCAATGAACAGAATCACAAACATGTCAAGGTATTGCCTAAACACCCTATTAATCAAATCCATAAAAGCGAATGAAGCATTAATCAAATGAAAAGACGTCACCAAAAACTCAAAGTGACCATATTGGGTTCTAAAAGTCATTTTCAAAATATCAATATCCTTCACCCTCAATTGGTGATAACCCAACCGAAGGTCAATCTTAGAGAAGTAACTCTCTCTTTGAAGTTGGTCAAACAGATCATCTATCCTAGGGAGACGATACTTATTCAAAATGGTAACCTTATTCAATTGACGATAGTCTATACACATACAAAGAGAACCATCCTTCTTTCTAATAACCAAGACTAGAGCACCCCACAGAGAGATACTTGGTCATATGAAACCCTTATCCAACAAATCTTTCAATTGTTCTTTCAATTCCTTAAGGTTTGTTGGAGCCATCCGTTAAGGAGGGATAGAAATAGGCTGCGTATCTGGGAGAAGGTCAATACCGAAGTCTATTTCCCTTTCAAGAGGAATACCGAGTAGATCATCTGGGAATACTTCTGAAAACTCACTAACAACAGGGACCAACTCAAGAGTAGGGGTTTCAGAATCCTCATCCCTCACCCTAACTAGATGGTAAATCCAACCCTTAGATATCATCTTTCTAGCTTTAAGACAAGAGACAAACTGACACTTAAGCATATAATTTCCCCTTTTCTATTCTCAGAAAGGCTCATTCAGAAACTTAAACTTGACTAGAAGAGTTTTACAATCAATAGAGGCATAATATGAGTGCAGACAATCCATACCAAGGATAACATCAAGATCTAGCATATCAAGCTCTACAAAGTACACAAGAGTAACTCTATGGGACAAGGAAATGTGACACTTTCTATAGATCCTCTTAGCTACAATTGAATCACCAAAAGGAGTAGAGACATAAAAAGGATCTAACAACACATCTGGAAGAATATTAAACCTCATAGCCACATATGGCGTTATAAAAGACAAGGTCGCACTAGGGCCAAGTAGAGCATAAACATCAAGTTGAAAGACTTACAACATACCGGTAACCAAATTGGGAGAACACTCTTGCTCACCAGGAGTCTGAAGTGCATATAATCTATTTTACTTGAGAGCATTTGGACCCGAACCACTTGGACCGAATGAAGGATTAGGTTGAGCCCTTCGGCGATTATCTCCCTCATTCTTAGCAACTGAAGGATAATCTCTTATCTTGTGGTCCATCTTACCACAACCAAAACAAGCATTGGAACCCGCAAGGCATTTACCCTCATGTTTTCTTCCACAGTTATCACAAGTATGTAATAAGGACCCATTACCATTCCCTCCTTGAGGCATAGGGTTAGACAAGCTCTCTTTGTTGAACCTAGTTGGAGCATTGGAGGAACCTTGACTGGAAAGCCATTATTGAAATCTCAGGCGACCATGTCCATCAGACCTTTTATTAGAGAAAGTACCATCACCAGTTTTAGACCTTTTGCCTCCCTAGACTTTTCCTTAAGTTTCTCCTCTTCGATCTGTTGAGGATGAACCATGAGATGAGAAATGTCCATGTCATTAACAAGCATCGCGGTATGACACTTCTTAACAACCATTTCAGACACACCTGAAACAAACTTACTCATATTTGCCCTAGGATCGGAAACCATTATGGGAGCATATCGAGACAATTGTGTGAACTTCAAAGTATATTCTTTCACACTCATACTTTGTTGACGGAGGTTGATGAACTCAAGCACCTTTGCCTCCCTTATCTCAAGGGGAAATAGGTTATCAACGAAAGCAACTTTGAACTTTTCCCAATCAAGAGGGCCGACATCTTTCGGTCTCTCTTCTTTCTATTGATTGGACCAAATTTGAGCAACACCCTTAAGTTGATAAGCGGCCAACTCCACCTTTTCTATCCGTGAAACTCGGGAGGATTTATTATAATGAAGTCCCTCACTCTAGAAGCCATCGTAACCATATTCAGGTTTACGGGGACCAGAACCTCCTTATTGGCTTGGGCCATCATTGGTTGAGCTAATACTTGAAAAGCAACCCTAAACTCTGCATTAGTCACTTGCTCGGACAAAGGGTAGACCGGTGCTTCATGAGGATTTTCTTGTTTCACATTTTCCCTCACATTCCTTCTAGCATAAGCTCTTCAAGTAGCCATATCATGTAGAGCATATGATAAGGATTAGGAGAGAGACCTTATAGAGATAAAATCTATCGCACGACTTTAGAGTAATGAAGAAGTAGAGTTTCCTAAACATCTTGTAGGCTCTCATACATAAATATGGCGTGCTTCAAACTTATGAAGAATACTCTACTTGACGTGGCCTATGAGACATCCTAGGACCATTCTTAACCTTCTGCTCTGATGCCAAGTTTGTCACGACCCAGGGGTACACCCTAGATGTAACATGGCGTATAGGACCTCGAGAGGCCCCATACAAGCCACTTAGCATTCATAACATAAGAAATAGAACAAAGGAACTAAGACAACATTTAAAAACCAAAGTTTTATAAAAGCAAAGTGGAAGTCTACACACTTGTTTCTTTAGCCATCTAATACAATTAGAATGAAATTGGGCCTAAACCATACATCATGTCCAAAACTGAAATTAGGGAGTGACTGAAACAATAAATGTCCGTTCCTCAAAGCATGAGGACTTACCAAAGCTCGTAAATCTCGCAAATCAACCTCTAGCCACGAAATTGAGAACCATGACTATCGGACCTTACATTTGGGGAAATGTAGGCAACAGTATGTGTTAGTAAAAAATATGTACCAAGCATGATAACCTTGCATATAACCATTTAAATCATGCTAAAATTGGACATTTTCATGATCTTGCAATAATCAAGCTAACACATGAAACTTTAGAGTTAGGAAACATAAGTCATAAAAAATGATCAATGCAAGTGAATATCATCTTGAAACATACTTACCACACTTCTTGAAGTAACCTTGGCTCATCATAAATTTACTTGTTTGTGGGAAGTAGCCTTAACCGACATATAAGACCATTTGAGCTAGCAACATGGAATCCAGTTTCTACCTCACACCAAAAAGAGGTGTCCTACTTGCCACAGTAAGGACCATGAAATCCTAGCTATTGTGGATCCACTAGCTAATTTTTGTCTAGACAATCACATGTTGGCGCATAGTTAAGGGACACAAGTAATCTCCACTTAATCCTATTTATCTGAGCTCATGAAGGAACATTGGTAATATCCTCTTGTCCTTACATTATATGACATGAGTAATCACCTCTTGTGCTTCAAGTAGAGATCATGGGTAATCGCTTCTTGCCTCATCATTAGAATAGCTTCTTAGCATTGGTTCATTTTAGGTGAGAAATACTTTCATCCCTAAGAACCCTTATCATGTGAGAAAATCTTTCACAATTCATGCTTATATGAGAAATCCTTTCAACAACACAACAATAGCAATATCATTGGTACTTTAATCTCAAAGCATCCTTAAAACATCTTCGTAGATTTCATAATAATATGCATATTTCCATAATTCACCTTTCAAGGTTAAAAACCCACTTTCAATCATCATTATCTAGAAAACATGGGTTAGAAATGGGTTCGTAGGAATTCATCATAATTCATGTAATTCTATCAATACATACTTGATTTCATAAACTCTTATTTCATACTCCAAGACCCACTTATACACTCATAACTTGGAAAACATAGGAATTAAATGGGTTCATGGGGGATATCATCATAAATTCATGAGATTAACTCAATTCATGCATCATAAATCATAAATCAATCAATTAAATCAACAATTAGGAGAACCCAGAGCATAGAAGAAACACCTGAACTCAATTGGGGATTTCTAACTTTGAAAATAAGAGAATTTGGGAACTCTGTGAATGGAAGGAATCCATGGATGAAAACCATCATACCTCAATGCCAAAAACTTCCCCCTCAATGATGGAATTGGAAACTAGCCTTGAAACTCTAGATTGAACCCCTCTTTTTCAAGTTTCTATAAAGAGAAATATTTTGGAGAGAAAGAACTTGATTTCTTTTGGATAAGAGAATGACTTGAATGGGTAAATTTTGGGTTTAAAATCACTTATATAGGAGTTCTAGGTAAGGGTAAAATGATGTAGTATCAAGATAAAATAATTAGGAAAAGACCCAGTTGCCCTTAACTTATAGTTGATGCGAACCTCTAGATGGAGGCCTACACGAGCCTTAAGGACTTCACGGGCCGTAGTGGCAGCCGTGGACCCTTACCAGTCGCTTGGAAAGTCAAGCCCCCTCCACACGACCACCTTCACGGACCGTGTAGGCTTTCACAAGCTGTCTAGGGGCTCGTGTTAAGGGCTAGCCTTGGAGATTCAACTGCCTCCCCTTCATAAGCATCACCACAAGCCATGATGTCCACCACAAGCCGTCTAGGTGCTCATTGGAGGGTAGCCCCTTTTTGGTCTACACTGGAAGGTACCACGAGCATCACCACAAGCTATGGTACCCTTCACGGCCCGTCTGGGCTCCATGAAGGGTGCCATGGCTTAGTCATGGGTCGGGGTGACCTTCCACTTGGCTCCTTTTCTAGGCTTCTAATTTTTGGGATGTTACAGTGGGGAAGGCAAAGTTTGACACTTTTCAATCAAGGGTGTGTCTCATGTTTTGTTGAATAATGGAAACGTGACAGGGTTGTGTATACGGGTCCTCTTGATTAAAAGAAATTCAAAGGAGCTTTTATTGATCATTTTTTCCATTGAGATGAGGGAGGCAAAAGTGCTTGAGTTCATCAATATTTAACAAGGGAATATAAGTGTAAATAATTATTGTTTGAAGTTCACTCAATTGGCTAAGCATGCTCCGATTATGGTCGCTGACTGAAGTGCAAAGATGAGTAAATTTGTGTGGATGTTTTTGAGTTTATTTTCAAAGATTGTTGTACCACTATGTTAATTAATGAAATGAATATCTCCCGTTTGATGATACATGCCCAACAAATTGAACAGTAAAATCTCAAGGAAAGGGCAAGAGAGTCCAAGAGGACAAGGACCAGTGATGGTGACTTTTCTCATTATAGGTCCGATGGACAAGGTCATTCTAAATTGTACAATTTTTTTTTGGCCAATGTCCTTCTAATGCTCCGACTTATAAGTTCAACAAAGATAGGGAGTCTAAAACTAAGCCTCAAGAAAATGAAGGAAATTAATCTTCTATCTCTACATGCACAAGATACCACTAGAAACATGATGATAAATGTTTGGCCGGTAAAGATGGATGCTTTAATTTTGGAAAGAGTGGTCATAAGATTAGAGATTGTCCATTGCTTACTTGTAAGGGGAGTGATGGTAGTCAAGCTTTGCCTAGTGGTTCTGGTTCGACTGCTCTGAAGCAAAAAATATTTATGCTCTTCAGACTTGATATGCTCACGAGGGTTCCCTAGATATGATGACTGGTATGTTAAAAGTCTTTCATCTTGATATATATTCTTTGCATGATGCGGGTTCTACGTTATCATTTGTTACTTTTTATGTGGCAATGTGATTTGATGTTAGTCCCAGAAAAAATTCTAATCCATTTTATGTCTCTACTCCTATTGTTGATTCTATTGTTGCTAAAATAGTTTATATAAATTATTCTATTTATGTGTTTTATAGGGTCACTCATGTTGATCTTGTAGAGATTTATATGTTAGATTTTGATGTTATTCTTGAGATTGATTTACTTCATATATGTTATACTTCCATAGTTGTAAAACCTGCTTGGTCACATTCAAGGTTCCGAATGAACCTATCATGTCATGGGATGGGGGAAATGTTTTCCTTAAGGGTCAATTTATATCTTGCCTAAAGGTTAGGGAGATGATCTCTAAGAGTTAAATTTATCATCTTGTGTGGGTTAGGGATATTGAATCTGAAACCCCTAAAATTGAGTCAGTTCCTATTGTAAATGAGTTTCCGGAAGTGTTTCCTGATGACCTCTCTAGTATTCCTTCTCTAAGGGAAATAGATTTTGGTATTTCCATTCTCCCATATATGTAGCCTATCTCTATTCCTTCTTATTGTATGTCTCTAGAAGAAATTAAGGAGTTAAAGGTTCAGTTGAAGGACTTATTGGATAAGAGTTTGATTAGACCAAGTATCTCACTATGGGGTGCTATGGTATTGTTTTTTTGAAAGAACGATGGGTGTCTCCGAATTTGCATTATATATTTTCAATCGAATAAGTTTATCATAAAGAATATGCATCTTATTTTGATCAACTCCACGAAGCGAGTTACTTCTCCAAAATAAACCTTCAATTGGGTTATCACCAATTGAGGATAAATGAGAGTGACATTCCGAATATGGAATTTTGAACTCGGTATGGTCGCTATGAGTATTTGGTGATGTCTTTTGGTATGACTTGGCAAGCCCCGAAGCTACCCCAGAGTGTAAAAACGGGACCTAGGATCATGAGAGACCCCAAGCTAACCCTGCTGGCATATCATAAGCATACTTAAAGAATTTCAACATAAAAGTTATATTGTGCGGAAGCTAAAACCATATCATAAAATGAAATGATGGGGAATAACCATTCTAAGTCTAAATATATATAACTGAGTTTAATGACAACTGAAAGATCAAACATAAAATAAAACTGAATCTAAACTATGTCTGAATAAAAGCCTCTACCGACTAGAGATGCTGAGAGATGTCCCCAGCTAACTCTAGCAAAACTGAAACTAAAAGACTGAAAATGGAAAGATAACATTTCACTCGTCCTCAAAGAATGAGGACTCACCACTGATGCTGCTGAATTGGAGATCGAGAACCGATCTATGCGTGATCTGAATGCTGAGGACCTAAACCTACATCACGAAACATGTAGCATAGAGTATGCGTCAATACTTGAAAGGTACTGAGCATGAAATATAAAATAAACCTGAATAAAATATATAACTGAAAAAAGCAATTAAACAAAGATATAGTCTGAACATGATAAATATGCTAAACATGCTGGATATGAACTAACTGAAGGTAGTGACCAAGTTTATAACATACTGAAACTGAAGACTGAAGTGTAACTCAGAACCTGGTCAATACACTAGAATCTGTCTATGGTAGCTACTAATAACCGACATAAAACCACATAAGCTAAATGTTGAATCCAATGTATACGCCCCATCGAGAGGACCCAATATACCTTGCCAGAGGTATAGAGGCATGACTGGCATGGTCACTAAGTATAATTCCCACATAGGGGACTCTGGGACTATGAGGGTGACTGATCCTTGTCCAACTCGATATTAAGCCTATTCCCAATAGAATGTATAAAATACAGTATAACTATAATAAATTGGATAGCTCAAGATTCTGACATGCTAACTGAAATGCAACATTGTAATACTAATAATGAGACATTCAATATATGAGGCATGAATATCATTTTAAACTGGCCTAGCAAGTGTAATTCATGAACTAAATGAATTTACACAACTAGAATTTTCAATTTCATGCAAGAAACTATGTTGATAGTTACTAAACTATGATAATCTGATTTGGATGATTCTAACAGCTAAATCACAACAATTTCTAGCATTTAAGAAATCTTAGGTATAGATAATATCAAGGGAATCAAGATTCTGACTGAAATCTTGGGACCTAATGGGTGAAAGGAACCCAGTAGTGATATCCCACATACATGGTGACGAATTTCACGGAGAAATCTTTCGATTTCAGGGCTAGAATGGACGAAACCTTAATGCGTTCTTGGACTAGGGTTGTTCGACTCTTTCTCCTTCTTTTTTTCAACTCGGATGATTTCTTGGTGAAAGAATCAACTTGGATAAGTTCTAATTAAGTTACTAGGCTAAAATTGACCAAAACCACATAGTTTATGGGATAAATGACATAATTTAGGGGTCCAACGCATAGGGAAAAGACCAAACGACCCCTGACTTAAAAGTTGTTAGGGGTCATCGAAGGAACAGACTGACGGACCATGGATGGACCGACGGTCTGTCCTGGCAACCGTTGATGAAAGTTCTGGGATTGAAAATTAGGCGTCTGACCCACTGACCGTGGCCTGACCTACGGTCCATAGGTCCTGCCGTGGATTGACCCTTAGCTGATTTTCCTGGCCTTTTTTTAGAGGGGCTGCAGGTGGTGAACCACAGACCACAAGGACGGACGGTGGGTCACCTTACAGTTTTTCGGTGGCACCTGCAACTTTTGAAATCTAAATTCTTGTATGTCTAGGATACGGGGTATTACATTAACTCACCCTTGGGAACATTCATCCTCGAATGAAGACTAAACCAGTTGAAAAAAAGAGGGAAGGAGCTGCACACCCTACCACTAAGTACTAAAACTGATTTTTGACTGAACTGAGTTCCAAGAACATGTGAATACGCTGAAAATGCAGGTATAACTGAAGGAACAAGATGCTAAGACTGAATTTACGCATGAGTAACTGAATGAATGGAGAGGAACTATTACCTCAAGCTGGAATGGAATCGGAAGGAAAGAGATGAGGATACTTGGTCTTCATGGCTACTTCTGCTTCTCAAGTATCTCCCTCTACGGACTGACTCCTCCACAAACCATAACTAAAGTGACTTTTCTTTTTCTCAACCTTTGAACCTGACGATAGAGAATCTCAACTGGCACATCCTCGTAAGTGAGAATATCCTTCTCATCCACACTTTCCAATGGTACTATGGATGTTGGATCACCCACGCACTTCTTCAACAATGAAATTCAAAAGATCGGATGAACTGTTGCTAGTTCTGCTGGCAACTGTAACTCGTATGCCACGTTACCAACCCTTTTCAAGATCCTATAAAGGCCTACATATCTAGGAATGAGCTTTCCTTTCTTGCCAAATCTCATCACCCCCTTCAGAGGTGACACCTTCAAGAAAACCGACTCATCAATTTGGAATTCCAAGTCCATTCTCCTAACATCTGCATAGGACTTCTGGCGACTCTGGGCTGTCTTAAGTTTATCTCTGATGAGCTGAACTTTTTCCATGGCCTCATGAACTTAATCTGGCCCTATCAAGGTTGCTTCACCTACTTCAAACTAACAAACTGGAGATTTGCATTTACGCCTATATAATGCCTCGTAAGGGGCCATCTTAATACTAGAATACTAGCTATTATTGTAGGAGAACTCTATAAGAGGAAGGTGATCATCCCATTACCATTGAAGTCGATCACACAAGCTCTCAACATGTCCTCTAAGGTCTGAATGGTACGCTCTGCCTAACCATCCATCATTAGATGAAATGTTGTGCTGAGATTAACCTGAGTACCAAGACCTTTCTAAAATGACTTCCAGAAATAAGGGTAAACTGAGGACCTCTATCTGAGATGATAGACAAAAGATCCCCATGCAACCTGACTATCTCATTAATGTAAATCTTGGCATAGTCCTCTATCGAATCTGTAGTCTTGAAAGCCAAAAAGTGTGCAGACTCAGTAACTCTATCAACTATCACCTAAATGGACTCATGTTGTCTCCGAGTACGAGGTAAACCTGTAATGAAGTCCATGTTGATCAATTCCCACTTCCATGTATGAATGTTAATCTCTTGAGTTATTCCCCCATGGTTTCTGATGTTCTATCTTCACTTGTTGACTATTCGGGCACTTAGCCACAAAATCTGTTATATCCCTCTTCATGCCATTCCACCAAAAGACTTCCCGCAGATAACAGAACATTTAAGCGGCATCTGGATGAATAGAATACCTGGAGTTATGGGCTTCTGTAAGGATCTACTGTCTCAACTCACCCAACTTAGGAACACATAAACGACCCTGGTGGCGTTCTTCCACCCATCGATCCCGCATAGTCCCCCACCCCCATCAATTGTGAACTCAAGAACACATTTCTAGCTAGGTTGTGATTGCATTGTGGGAAGGATTTTGATGTGATTCCAATATAGTGGATAACATCCAATCATGGTTGAATTATATTTTCTTAATGATATTATGATGAATTCATGTGATTTCTATGATAAAGCCTAATCCAAATTGATGAATGTTATCTTTCGGGGTTTATGCCATTAGAGGCAAAGTTGAAGGTTCGTATGTGATCTTCCTAATTCAATGTTATGTATAGTAATTGATCAAAGTTAGGATCATATAATCATGAATTGAACTAGACTCTATTGTATATGATTGATCTTGACTTGTAAAGTTAGAAGTGAACCTTTAGAATAACCTAGTAATGGAAGATGTGATCAAATTACCTTGAAATCTTGGTATAAAGAAGAGATTAAGAAAGAAACCTTGAGATTAAGGTTGTGATCATGATATCTAGGGATTTAGGGTGAAGCTAATGTTATTGAATATTTATGTAAAATCTTTGAGAGTAAAGTCTAAAATAGAATAGAAGTCTAATACGTTGGATTATGGTGAAAGGCCTATACTCACCTAACCTACCTTATGAATGCTTGATAGATGAAAGTGATAGAATCACTTGATTATGGATTGATTGTCAAGGACATCCTTCCATGAGAGATGAGTGTTAAGCTAGGCTTAACAAGTAAACCTTGAGGTGTATGCTTGGCCTTAACTGGATATTGAAGATGAGATGGAGTGTCACACAAAATAGGGTCCGGACTCCAAGAAGAAAGGAGAGCCACACCTAGTTGATGTGACGACTATCCAAGTAAAAAATGGGTACTCTTACATAGTACTGAGTGGGTTTTCCCAAAATTAGGTCTCATGAGATGGGAGACTTCACATAGTTGAGTTAATGTTCTTAGTAGAAATCTCCATATCCTATGAACTAAGACATGCTTGAGAAGTATCTCATAGTGTTCTAAAGCAGAATTGAACTAAGACTTACTTAATGAAGTAACTCATAGTGTTCAAGAGTATAAGTGGACATAGACATGCTTAAGGTAGTATCTCATAGGGTCCATGTGAAGAGGGAACTTAGACATGCTAAAGGAAGTAATATTGGCTCAATGTCTTGTTTTTCCTTAACCTCTGCTACTAATGAAGATTCTTACCTATTCTGAATTGTTACACCACCATTTGATATGGTCATAAGGCGAACTCCTAAGCGAGCAAGTTGGTGAACATATTTTGCTAAGTCACTGCTTTCTACCTCAACATGCGATACACTACCCATAGATATCCTGCTAAGAGAATCACCTACTACATTGGCATTACCGGGATGGTAAAAAACATTCATATCATAGTCTTTGAGGAACTCAAGCCATATCCTCTGGCGAAGGTTCAACTCTTTTTGGGTGAACACTTACTAAAGGCTCTTATGGTCTGTGAACACATCTACATCAACACCATACAAGTAATGTCTCCAAATCTTTAGGGAAAATTCTACGGCTACAAGGTCAAGGTCATGAGTCAAATAGTTCTTCTCATGCACCTTAAGTTGTCTAGGAGTGTAAGATATAACCTTACCTCGCTGCATAAACACACAACCTAGGCCGACTCTAGATGAATCACAATAGATCACATAATCGTCAAAATCCTCTCGTAGAGTCAAAACATGAGTTGTAGTCAACCTAGTTTCAATTCTGAGAAGCTCTTCTCACACTTATTTGACCACT
Source organism: Solanum chiquidenum (assembly GCA_029582725.1). Classification (NCBI taxonomy): domain Eukaryota; kingdom Viridiplantae; phylum Streptophyta; class Magnoliopsida; order Solanales; family Solanaceae; genus Solanum; species Solanum chiquidenum. The sequence goes on from JAJOOS010013797.1 coordinate 29,833, forward strand.
GAAACTTAACCTTTTTCTGAGTCAACTTAGTCAATGGAGAAGCTATGGATGAAAATCTTCCAACAAATCTTCTGTAATAACTAGCCAAACCCAAGAAACTTTTGATATCTATAGGAAAGGTATTTCTGGGCCATTGTTTCACCGCCTCTATTTTTTGAGAATCCATTCGAATCCCTTCGCTAGTTACTAAATGCCCAAGGAAAGCCATTGATTGCAACCAAAACTCACATATGCTAAACTTAGCAAACAACTGGCGATCTTTGAGAGTTTGCAAGACAACCCTCAAATGAGTCGCATATTCGTCCTCATTCCTAGAGTAAATGAGGATATCATCAATAAAGATGATAACGAACAAGTCCAAATACCGCTTGAACACTCTGTTCATCAAATCCATGAAAGTTGTAGGAGCATTGGTTAGTCCAAATAACATAACTACAAATTCATAATGACCATACCGAGTTTTGAAGACTATTTTCGGGATGTCTCTATCTCTAAATTTGAGCTGATGATAACAAGATCTAAGGTCTATCTTCAAAAAATGACTAGCACCCAGAAGTTGGTCAGAAAAGTCATCAATGCTGGGGATATGATATTTATTCTTGATTGTGACCTTGTTCAACTGTCGATAGTCAATGCACATCCTGAGGGAACCATCCTTCTTTTTTACAAACAACACTGGTGCACCCCATGGAGAAATACTAGGTCTGATGAAACCCTTATCAAGAAGGTCTATCAACTACTCTTTCAATTCCTTAAGCTCAATTGGATCCATTATGTAAGGAGGAATAGAAATAGGTTGGGTATCTGGAAGGAGATCAATTCCAAAGTCGATTTTCCTTTCGAGAGGAACTCTGGGAAGATCTTTTGGAAACACTTCTGGGAAGTCATTTACTACAGGACCTGACTCAAGAGTTGGTGTTTCGGAGCTTGAATCCTTAACCCGAACTAGATGATAGATATACCCCTTGGAAATCATCTTTCCAGCCTTAAGGTAAGAAATGAATTGACCCATAGGAAATGAGCTATTACACTTCCATTCTAAGATTGGTTCATCTGGAAATTGGAAACGAATGACCCTAATTCTAGAGCCGACTAAGGCATAATAGGAATGTAACCAATCCATGCCTAGAATAATAACAAAGGCTACCATTTCTAACTCTACAAGATCTGCTGAGGTGACTTTCTGAGAGACTGCGACATGGCAATTTTTGTATACCCGTCTAGCTATAACTGAGTCACCAACTGGGGTGGAGACTGAGAAGGGTTCTAAGAGAGTTTCTGGACTGATACCAAAGTTCACTCCTATATATGGAGTTACAAAGGAAAGAGTAACCCATAATCTAACACAACATAAATATCTAAGTTAAAGACTCGTAACGTACCAGTGACCACAAGAAAATCTTCATGATTCTAGCGAGCTTGAAGAGCATACAACCTGTTTTGGCACTGACCGCCACCTATGCCAGATGAGTTACCCTGCTGAGTCGGGTAACCTTCTGGTGCTGCTAAAGTTGTAGACTGAGCCCTACCATTGTTACCTACTTGACCCTATTTAGAAGAAAGGAATTCCCTCAACCTGTGACCAGTCTGGCCACACCCAAAACATCCTTCCTTTCATGCAAGACATTCACCCGGATGGTTCTTACCATATTTTGGACAAGTTGGGTAGGTCTTAGTACCTGAAATTCTCCCCTAAGACTTAAAGCCTGATGCCCTTCCCTTCTGATCCTATCAAAACCTGGAGGATGGAGCACTAGCTAATGAAGGTGCTGGGGTTGAAGATTTCTGTTGAAACTGTGAGCTATTTTCACCACTCAATTTCTGTTGAGGGTAATCATAATTGCCTGTCCTAGACTGTTCTTTAAGCTTATCTTCCTCAACCTGCTGAGCATGAGTCATGAGCCTAGAAATGTTCTTGTCATCCAACAACATGGCATTCCTGCACTCTGTCTTCACTAAGTCGGACACACCATACAAAAACTTAGACATCTATGTCCTCGAATCAGTGACCATATTTGGAGCATACCTGGAGTGTTGGGTGAACTTGAGTCCGTACTCTTAGACTAACATGCTACCTTGCCTCAATTTCATGAATTCCTGAGCCTTAGCCTCCCTCAATACTCTCGGAAAGAATCTATCGAGAAAAGCTCCAATAAAGCATTCCCAAGTCACATGATTTGCATAAGTACCCCTGTTTTCCTTCCATTGAGTAAACCATATGTGAGCTACATCCTTGAGCTAGTATGATGCCAACTCTACACTATCATTTCAAGTCACTTGCATCACTCCAAAATATTTCTTGACCTCATCAATGAAGTTTTAGGGATCTTCTTCAACATGAGTCCCTATAAACTGAGGCGGATTCATCCTTACAAAATCAAGGACCCTAGCCGCCACTGATCCACCACTAGCATTTGCAGGAACTGGAACCTACTGATTGTTCTTGTTACGCACACTCTGAGCCAATAGTTGAATAGTGTTCCAAAACTTTGCATTCGAAACTTCCAAATCTGGGACTGGAGGAGCTGCATAAGCATTGTGGGCATTCACATTCCTTGCGAAGCTTTATGAGGAGGCATGATCTGAAATGCATAACGACGAGTTAGAAGGTATATCATACCCACACATGATAAGAATAACAAGAAAGTGATGTTTTCCTAATACACCTCGTAGCCTCCCTCTCATTAGATGTGGTGAACTTCACACCCATAAAAATGACTTTACTTAGTACGTCTTTTCAGATATCCTAGGACACTTAAACCTAATGCTCTGATACCAAGTTTATCACACCCCGAAGCTACCCCAGGGCGTAAGCACGAGACCTAGGATCACGAGTGACCCCAAGCTAACCCTTCTGGCATATCATAAGCATACTTAAAGATTTTCAACATAAAAGTTATACTGTGCGGAAGCTAGAACCCTATCATATAATGAAATGATGGAGGATACCCATTCTAAGTATGAATTTATATAACTGAATTTAATGACAACTGAAAGATCAAACTCAATCTAAAATAGAATCTAAACTATGTCTGAATAAAAGCTTCTACTGACTAGAGATGTTGAGACATGTCCCAGCTAACTCTAGTAAAACTATAACTAAAAGACTGCAAATGAAAAGATAAGATGTCACTCGACCTTGAAGAATGAGGACTCACCATTGATGCTGCTGAATTGGAAATCGGGAACCGTTCTATGCGTGATCTGAATGCTGAAGACCTGAACCTACATCACCAAAAGATGTAGCACAAAGTATGCGTTAGTACTTGAAAGGTACTAAGAATGTAGGATAGAATAAATTGAATAAAACATATAATTGAACAAAGTGATAAAGCAATGATATATTTTGAACATGATAAATATGCTAAACATGCTTTATATGAACAAACATGAGGTAGTGACCAAGTTTACAACATACTAAAACTGAAGACTGAACTGTAACTAATAACCTGGTCGATACACTAGAATTTGTTTGTAGGAGCTACTAATAACCGACATAAAACCATATGAGCTAAATATGGAGTCCAATGTATACGCCCCACCGAGAGGACCCAATATACCCTGCCAAATGTATAGAGGCATGACTGGCGTGATCACTAAGTATAATGACTACATAGGGGACTTACCTACGGGGGCACGTAGTTCTGGGACTATGAGGTTGACTGACCCTAGTCTAACTTAGTATTAAGCCTACTCCCAATAGAATGTATAAAATACAATATAACTGAAATAAACTGGATAGCTCAAGATTCTTACATGCTAATTGAAATGCAACATAGTAATACTAATAATGAGACATTCAATATCTGAGGCATGTATATCTGTTTAAACTGGCCTAGTAAGTGTATTCATGAATTAAACGAATCTAAACAGCTAGGGTTCTGAATTTCATGCAAGAAACTAAGATGAATTGTTAAAAAACTATGATAATCTAATTTGGAATATTATAACACCTAAATTACAATAATTTCTAACATGCAAGAAACCCTAGGTATAGATAATTTCAAGGGAATCAAGATTCTGACTGAAATATAGGGACCTAATTGGTGAAAGGAACCCACTAGTGAAATCTCACATACATGGTGATGAATTTCACAGAGAAATCTTTCAATTTTGGGGCTGCAATGGATGAAACTTTGCTGCATTCTTGGACTAGGGTTGTTAGACTCGTGCTCATTCCTTCGTTAAACTTGGATGATCATTTTGGAGAAATTGACTTAGATAAGTTCGAATTAAGTTACTAGGCAAAAAATGACCAAAACCACATCGTTTAGGGGATAAATGACGTAGTATAGGGGTCCAACGCATAGGGAAAAAGCCAAATGACCCACGAGTTAAAATATATCAGGGGTCACCAACGGACCAGACCAACGGACCATGGATGGACCGACGGTCTATCCTGGCAATCGTCGATGCGGTTTTTGGGACTGAAAGTTGGGGGGTCTAACCCACGCCCCTGGACTACAGATCATGGCCTAACCTACGGTCCGTAGGTCTTGGCGTGGGCTGAGCCTTAGTTGATTTTCTTAGGCCTTTCTGGAAGGGGTTGCAGGTGGTAAACCACAGAGCACCAGGATGGACCGTGGGTCACCCTATGGTCCGTGGGTGGTGCCCGTTGGTGGCACCTGCAAATTTTGAAATCTGCATTCTGGTATGTCTAGGATACGGGGTGTTCCATCTCTAATACCCTAGCGACATTTATGAATTTAATTATTAGGGTCTTTAGGCAATATCCCAGAATATTTCCCACTTCAGATAAATTCCTATGGTCAGAAAAGTTTCCAAGAGTTGAAGGATATAGTTACATCATCCCTTATATTTACATTACATGATGGATTTGATGGTTTTATAGTGTATTTTATGCTTCACGAGTTGGCCTTGGTTTTATTTTGATGCAACATGGGAAAGTTGTTGCTTATACTTCAAAGCAATTAATGGTGTATGAAAAGAACTATCTGACTCATGATTAGGATTTAGCGGTGGAAGTGTTTGCCCTAATGATTTGGAGACATTACTTATATAGTGTTTGTGTAGATGTGTTTACCGACCACAATAGTTATGTTTTCAATCAAAAGGATTTGAATTTTTGCCAAAGGAGATCGCTTGAACTATTGAAAAATTCTGATATGCGTGTCCTATATCATCCAGGTAAGGCGAATGTTGTGGCGGATGCTCTTAGTCGACTATCAATGGGAATTATTGCTCATGTTCAAGATGATAAGAAAGAGTTAGTTCGTTATGTTCATGGTTTGGCCCAATTGGGTGTTCAGTTGGTTAATTCTAAAGAAGGTGGTATTATTATTCATAAAGGATCGAAATCGTGTTTTGTATCGGATGTGCAGGCTAAACAAGATCTTTATCCGATACTAGTTGATTTGAAGAAGTTAGTTTTTGAAAACTCCTTTGAGGTTTTCTCCCAAGGAGGAGATGGTGTCCTTCGATATCAAGGCCAATTATGTGTTCCAGTTGTCGATGAGTTGAGAAAGTAATTTTGACAAAAGCTTATAGTTCTTGATATTCTATTTACCCAAGAGCCCCCAAGATGTACTGTTACTTACGAGAAGTCTATTGGTTGAATAGGATGAAGAAGGATCTTGCAAAATTTGTGGCTAAATGTCTGAACTGTCAACAAGTGAAAGTTGAGCATCATAAACCCGGTGGTTCGACTCAAGACATTAGTATTCTACTTGGAAGTGGAAACACTTGAGTATGGCCTTCATTACGGGTTTACGTCGTACTCGTCATCAATTTGACTCAATTTGGGTTATTGTGGACTGAATGAAGAAATCGACTCACTTTCTTTCTGTAAAGACTTTATTTTTAACTGAAGAGTATGCCAAGCTTTATATTTGAGAAATGGTGAGGTTGCATGGAGTGCTTTTGTCCAATATATGTGATCGTGCTACTGAATTTATATCTCACTTTTGGAAGTCTTGTTAGAAAGGTCTGTAACCAAGTGAAGCTTAGCACAATTTTCCACCTTCAAACTAATGGACAAGTTGAGCTTAGCATTCAGACTTTAGAAGATATGTTAAGAGCTTGTGTGATGAACTTCAAGCGTAATTGGGATGATCATTTTCCTTTGACTGAGTTTGATACGCTCAAATTACACCTCCCTAAAGAAGTATAAGCGATCGTTATCAAGTAAAGAACCCAACTTGTAGGTTGGGGACGATCCCACGAGGAAAACGGTTTAGACTTTACTTTTAACCAACAATTATATTCAATTAGCCAAAGTACTTCCAGAAACAAGTAATAAAAAAGGGGGGGATTTTGTGAAACAAATTGTGAGAATTCAGTAAGTAATCAATAAACAAAAGTCAATTTCAGTTGTTATCAAGATGAGAAAATTAACTAGGGTATTTATGTTCACCGCAAGCTCATAACGCAGTAATCCTAGTAACCGCAATCCTTTCCTAGTGTATTACATGCAAAGTGATAAGTTAGGTATCTCTAAATCATTGGTCCGGCATCTAGAGAATTTCACCCCGCACCTTGGTCAGGCTACGTGTGTATAATTTACTAACCCTTATCTTTTACCTCATATTAGACATCATAATCGATGTTTGGCTTAGTTATTACTTCGCACCAATCGACACTAGCCTATTACATAGTATCACACTAAATCTATGTTGATAATTCTTTTCTTGTTGATTACCT
>JAJOOS010013798.1:0-10641 GCA_029582725.1 Solanum chiquidenum
CCGATGCTTTCCGTCTCTATCCACATTTTTTTTTCAAAATCAAACTTGAGTACTTGAAAGTGGTATGGCATTCCATGGTCCTTCCCGTTAAAATACAAATGAACATATAATAACATATCATCGTTGGAGGATTGAATGATGTAATTCTCAAAGCGATTCATGTCCAAGTATCCTCCGAACATAATTGGAAATTCGTTAGCCATTAGTGTAACGGTTATTCTTCCTGAATCATTATCTGGATCCAAACAGAGTAGAGCATGTGTCTTGCAGGTTAGTATATAAAATTTTCTCTTGAAAACTGTCCAGATCCCAAGACGCCAATCTCCAATAATTGATTGTACATCTTGTTTATGAAACTCTTCATCATAACCTGGCTTGCAAAAGTAAAGAGTAGGCGGATTCACATCCTCGTCGTTCTCATCATCCACATTATTCTCATCATCCAGATCCACATCCTCGTCGTTTTCATCCTCATCCTCATCCACATTCTCAGTCTCTTTAATTAGAAAGAGAATTTGACATTCAGGTTCATGGGGTGGTGCAGACAAGAGGCACATCAGTATTTCGCACTCAGTAGGAAGTGGTGGTAGGTGAATTTTTTCGTTTGAAATAAGATTCCAAAAATAACAATCACTAGAATAAATACTTTCTAACAAGAGCCACTTATCAGCATAAGCACGTATTATTTTCTCTTTAAGTTCAGGAATATGTCTCATATAATATCGGTCTTCTGATACACTGAAAAAGGTCTGATTTTCCAGCTCCCCTCCAAAACAAATAACAAGCCAAGGGTGTTGGGCAGAATACGGAGGTTGAGCAGATTCCGTATTCTTTTTTTTGTTGTATTCTGCCAACTTCATCTCTGGTTCCTTTTCTGCGAAAAATAGAAACACAAATAATTAGACCTTTTAGAGAAAATTAATTTCCATTGCAAATTTGTATCTGTAAGAGAGAGAAGAAAAAAACGGAGGAAGATTTTTACCCATGGCAAAACTCTGTTTTGTTTTCGAGGTTCTGAAATCGATAATTGTAATATTATGTGGTTAAAGAATCTAACTTTATATTAAATAATGACTAATGAGTTCAAATACCACAAGGAAAATAAATTAGAATAGATGTAGGACAAGGAAATTTGTTTTCCTTCCTTTTCCATAAATATAGTTGGGATTTCCATAAATAGGGTAATAACAAGTCGATAACGTTAAAGTAAAGGACAACTTTTATTTGAATAAGAACAGAACTAACGCAATTCTTGTTCTAATTTAAATAAATAGGGTAATAACAAGTCGATAACTTTCACAAACACAATTTTTCTCAACGACAATGGAGGATGCATTGTGGTCTTGTATTCCATCGGACATAGTAGGATTAATATCACCACATCTCGCTACTGGAGAATATTTTAATTTTCGTGCAGTTTGTAAAAGATGGCGCTATGCACCCATGATACCCAAGACCGACTCAACAAGATCGGGAGCCTAAAGCCAAACCTTAAAGAGAGGCCATAATATTTGAGAAGTACTTTGTTTCTTTTATCTCTTTAATAATTTTATTCTTGACTTCACTTGCCGATAAGTTTAATAATTCACTTTGTATATTATGTCCAAGGTAATGACTATGTATTTCCTCATGCTTATTCTTCAAATATGTTCTTGCATAGTTGGATCAAATTTATTAATCATTTCAATTAAGCTTTAAAAATTGCCGTTACTTTTTTGATAGATCTTTCTATTTGTTCCCCTAAATGCTAAATTATTTTTCCAAATAGTTTTGATCACGTAAATATATAATTCTAGACAATACATTTTTCCATTGCACTTTATCTCTATCAATTTGTTCCCGCACAGCTTTATTAATTGTTTTTTAATGCAATATCATTTCTAAGTCAATACATGAGCTCATATTATTAATAATATGTTCATTGTTTACTTCATGGACTGTGAGCTTAACACTAAGATTTCTCCACTCATTGCTACCTTTACTAGCTAGTTTACTATTACAAATAATATATGTTGTGCTAAATAATTTACAACAAAAACTTATTTTTTTATCCAAATTTTTAGAGTAGATTAATCATTTTCTTTCATGCTTTTCTTCATTTACCAATTTTTGAATATAGCGTGTTGTAGAAAAATATCGTAGTATTTATCTCGTGGAAAATTTATATCAGTCATTCTAAATGGTCCTTTTTCTACTAATAGATCTCTCAATTTTGTATCTACATTATTCCACTGACTTGGATGATATATATTTTTAGGGATGCAACTATTTAAATTATTTAGGCGTTCTTGATATCGGGAACAATGTCACATTTTCATCAACTTCTTCTAGATTTTATTCTTGGATATTATTATCATCTAACACAATTCTATTGGTGACTTGTTAATTTGAAAAACATCCTCCAATATTTTTTGATTCGAAATATTTATTATTTGTTAAAAATCTATCAAGGGCTCTTTTTTAAGATTTAATTAATTCTTCAAGTTTTCTCTCTTTTTGCAAAATGAGAATCATATTTTCTAGTTGACATATTAAAATTGAATAAATTTTAATAATAATTAAAATAATTTACATATACTTAAGAATATCAACAATAACAATTTTTCAAGAAAAACTATAAAACCTCTTACACATTTTTTTCCCCAAAAAATTAATATAACTTTTTAATAATATGTAAAGGTACTTCTTCTTTTAAATGGAAGCCCCAAAAAATATGGGGCCCCAAGCGATGGCTTTAGTGGCCTTGTGGTTAGACGGCCCTGAATTGATACCTCCATCACCTCGCCCTTGTCAACCAGAAAAATTGCCTTGTTTGATCACCTTGCGTGGAAATACAGGAATTGTAGAATTATTTCATCCCGTGTACAATGTGGTGATGACTACGCGATATTGAAATTAAGGGATTCCCGAATTCGAAGCTCAAAAGCTAATTGGTTACTGATGAGTCATGGTAACCGCGACATGTTTTTTTTTCAATCCTATAGTAATGACATAATTGAACTCCCTGATCTACAACAACAGAATGGGAATTCTTTCTCTCCTTGGACTTTTTCGTGCCCTCCCGACATTTTCATCTGCTTTGTAAAATCCTAACTATCATGCTTTGAAATCATAAACATAATAAAATAAGAAAAAAGATTTACTAACCTACAACCACGAATATCCACTTTGAAACTCAACCCCGAAGAAAGCTATGAAATCGTAGCAGGGAAATGAGGGGAAAGTTGTGAAATCCTAACTATCATGCTTTGAAATCGTAAACATAATAAAATAAGAAGAAAAAATTACTAACCTACCACAACGAAGATCCACTTTGAAACCCAGCCATGAAGAAAACTATGAAACCCTAGCCGCGAAATGAGAGAGAAGAGGTGAAATCGTTTCTGAAAAATAATGAAATGAGGGGAGCGGAAGGGGGGGAGAGTAAATAGAATCTAGTCTATGTGGCAGTGAAACCCCCTATTGGCATGCAATGTGGCATCCACATGGCATTTAACAACTTTCGTTAATAAGAAAGGTACTTTTGACCCAATAGTTTGATGGGAAGGATAGTTTTTGAGCCGAAATATAATTTAAGGGTATATATATGAGTTATTTCGGATAGTTTAATGGTATTTTTTTTTACCCTTTTTCGTTTAGTCTATGTGGCAGTGGCACCCTATTGACGTGCAATGTGACATCCACATGGCATTTAACAACTTCCGTTAATAAAAAGAACACTTTTGACCCAATAGTTTGATGGAAATGATAGTTTTGATCTAAAATATAGTTTAAAAGTAAATATGATTTATTTCGAATAGTTAAAGGGTTTTTTTTACCCTTTTTCGTTCATTAAAAGACTAGCAATAAGAAATATAAAACATATGAAAAAAATTAAATATTTATTTTTATTATTAGAAGAATAAACTATTTTCCTTTCGCCGTGAAAATCTAAATTCTTTCATAGTTGTAGATGCAAAATCTTACCGTAATCGTGCTTCTATTTTCTCTAAAAAATAAAATTTAAAATAATATATGCGATAAGGCACTAGTACCTCTAGACTATGAATGAAATTTCAGAGATACACCTTAACTATACTAAGGTCCTACTTCTTCTGAACTTATTTTTTTTGTAATTTTGTACACCTTTAGAGCCTACGTGGCCTCCAAACATCTCCCACGCGGCTCACTTAAGTGGAGTCACGGAGTGTGCCACATAAGCCAAAAGATGTACAAAATTACACAAAAAATAAGTTTAAATTAATTAAGATGTGTCTGTATAATTTCGGTCATAATCTAGAGATACTTGTGTCTTAACCCATAATATATCATTAAGCAAAATATTAATTTTAAGCAACAAATAATATGTAGAAAAAGGAAGAGAAGTAATTTGTCAAAAAAAGGGGGAGGAAAAGTACGAAACTTTGGAAGTATTTTGATCATTTTAAATTTTTTATTTGTCTAACATAATTTAATTTGGTAGAAGAAATAGAAATAGAACTTTAACTAAATATTATCTCTGAATTGCAGTTGTGTTATGACAGGTCCATTCGGTTTGCCAATTTGTTTGCATATTAAGAAAAGGGAAAAGAGTAAAAAATGCCCTTAAACTATGTGAAAGAAATAAAAATATTCTTCGTTTATAGTTTGGTCCAAAAACGCTTTTTCCGTCAATAATTTGGTTCAAAAATGCCCTTATTGTTATTTTGGGCAAAAAATGCTCATTTTTTCAAATAAATATATTATTTATTTTCTTTTTAACACATTCTTTTTCTAATAATATTTTTTTAATTATCAAATGTTTATCTTACTTCAATTCATAAAAAAATAAAAATGAAAATATTTCTTATTTTATTATAATTATTTTTTATCGTTTTATAAATATAAATTAATGATGGATATACTATGATCTTATACATATGACATATATTACCTGTCAAAAGGATACATGAAGTTATTCTATTTTAATTGATAAGATGACATTAAGAAGAAAAAAAATATTTCCTACATTTTTATTTGTTAAAGTGATTTTAAAAGTAAGAAAACAAGAACATGGTTCTTTAATAATATTTTAATTAAGAAGAAAATGTGTTTAAAAGAAAAAATGATATACTTATTTGAAAAAAGGCATTTTTGACCCATTTAGTAATTATAGAGGAATTTTTGGACCAAAGTATTGACTCCAAGGGCATTTTTGAACCAAAGTATTGACGGTAAGGACATTTTTGAGCTAAACTATAAACGGAAGACATTTTTGTTCCTTTCACATAGTTTAAGGGCATTTTTGACCCTTTTCCCTTAAGAAAATATTGATCATGTAAGTTTACCTACATTTTTTAAAGACATTAATTTTTTGACACTGATTGCCTATTCTAAAATACATGTTATAGTAAATACTATTGTTAATTTAAGCAAAGATTTGAATAGTAAATTTAGTATAAAATAATATTGAATGTTCAATTTGAATTATCATATATATCTCTTATTCATAAATACCCATGAAGATAGTCAATAAATAATTTTATTAGTTAAGTGTAATAATATTTATATTTACTTTAATTTGATGAGATTTAACTAGGTAATTAGTAATATCTCACTAATAATACCTTATTGACGGTATTTGTTGTGTATATAAAAATTAAACTAATACCTTTCAACGGACGTTATTACAAGTTATATGAATTTCACTTTGTCTAAAATATTGAAATATTAAGAATTAGTAAATAAATCCACCCCCGTCCCAATTTATATGGTATCCTTTTCTATAAATAGTTTATTCATAATACTCCCTCCGTCCACAATTGTTTGACAGGTATACTAAAAATAGATGTCCAAGATTAATTGTCAATTTAAACAATCAAGAAATAGTTAGTCACTTTTTTCCAATTCTGCCCTTAATGATAGTGTAGTTCAATTGAAAAGTTATGTGAACTTTTGTTATTCTTGGTATAGTAGGATTATATTAGTCAAATTACACTTTGTATTAAATTTTCCTTGAGGGGTGTGCATGACCTTACCCTGACAAATAATTGTGGACAGAGGGAGTACTTGTTATTTCATAAAATTAATGAATAAAATTACCTTATTGTTCCTTTTTTACCCTCATGAGTTATTAACCTTAAAAATATACATTTGACCAACTTAAAAAAACTAAGTAAATGATTCATGTTCATTGGTTAAATTAATTCATACCATTGGTTGAAAAGTTGAGTTTCAAAAAAATTAAATAAGAATAGAAGAACAAAATTACATCATATTTTAAGTGTAAAGCAAAAAAGATGACATATAAATGGGTAAAATTGGAAAAAAAATTTTTGCAATAAATATGTAATTACACGAAATAGAAAACATAATTATTCATGGGTAAAATTGGAAATAAGTTTTTAATAGAATTTTAAACCAAGCAGAAGAATAGGTTTGAAATAATAAACCAAACACTTAATTAAAAATAGTCCATGTATTATTAAACTTTATACCGAACAGCCCCAATATGGACAAAAAAGTAACAAATTAAAACTGAAAGGGTGAAACAACACATACCTAAAGTTAAAAAGATGAAATTAGGGTTGGGCACGGATAATCTCAGATATTTCCCGGATCAATTTACGGCAGCGATTTTCATACTATTCACCAAGGAAAAAGAACGTTTTCAATCCGTAAGAACAAAAGGTAATCATCATAAACATCTTACTATGTTCAATTTTGCTAAATTTGATTTGGTGAAATCTACTTTTACTGTAGGACTTGTTAAATTCCTTTATACTAACACAAGTAATGCTAGGTCCATAGTTAGTACTTGATATCTGAGATTTTACTATTTTAAACATTCATTTGATTTTGCTAAATCGGAATTTGTGAAATACACTAATGCAAAATGACTTCAAGAAATTGATATTGCGAAATCGGATCTTGAACATTAACCTGCTAAATTCAATCATACTAGCAAAACTAATGCTGGGTCCATAGTTAGTACTTCACATATTAGATGTTACTATAGTCATTGCTGAATTTGAATTTCATAAAATTGATTTTGTTAATTCAGATCTAACACAATGCCAAGATTCGACATGGTACCTTTACTCATTAATTTGTACATAATGAAGAACATATTTTGATTGTTCCAAACTGGTTTAATCAAATCAGGTTTGCTTAATATTGATTGTATAGATGAGATGACCCTATTTTGTAGATGACTAAACCTAAGAGAGGAGGAAACACTAAGGGAAAGAACAACGACCCCATAAAACACAAAAACAGATTCAATAAAGAATCAAAAAGTTCATGGAAATGCAATGTGTGCCAAGGCCAATTCGACAAAAAGTTGATTGAAACATCAGAGCACACAAAAGCCTGCAATGCAAAAAAGGTTAGTTCAACTGTTTGATAATGCATGAAGTTGCGTGTTTGAAATGGTTTATATATTTATTAGACATAAATTTAGAATAAATCTGCACATTGTGACTATCAGAACTTGTGTGAGTTTCATGCACAAGTGACGTGACAGATTAAAAATCCAACTAAATGTGACTATCAGAAATTGTGTGAGAGACCTTCAAGATACTTGTTAAAACAGAATACAATGGACTCCATATTACATCTGTCTTTATGGAGTAGATAACAAATTAAGATAAAACAGAACAAAGATGACTTTGTCTTACAGCATCTGTCTTATGATGAGGAAATGATAAAAGAACCAAAATTAGTAACTACCAAATTAGTTTATGATTAATTAAAACAATCTACAGTTTAATGCATTGTTGATGAATGACCCAATACTATATAGGTACTATATATTCATGTTTCTCCATTAGGACTCATTTTATCCTTGGATATAGAATACCTATTTAAACGAGTTTGTGTTTGGGAAGTGTTAAACAAATTTACAAGGAAATTGGACAAGCATGTGGATTGAATTAGATGTCTGGATTAAACTAGATGGTATTAATATCTTGGGGGACTAGAAATTGGTTAAATTACTCATCATATGTTGTGTATTTAACTAATTATCACGGCCAGCAGTTATTGTTCCGGTTTTATATTCTCTATTCTTGGACCCTACCTTTTTTAAAAGAGTTCTTATAGCTTCTAATTTATTAAAAGAGTAAAACTATATACAGTTCAATGCATTGTGGATGAATGACCCCAACACTAAAGGTTCTCTATATTCATGTTTGTCCATTAGGACTCGCTTTATACTTAAAAGTAGAATACATGTTTAAACCAGTTTGTGTAGGGCTAGTGTTATACATATTAACAAGGAAATTGGATGAGCACTTGGATTGGATTAGACATTTGATTTGGATTAGCTGTTATTAGAAATCTCTTGTGCAACTAGAAATTGGTTAAATCATTTATCATTTATTTAGTGTATTTAACAAATTATACAGCCAGCAGTTATTGCTCCTGTTTGAATATACTCTATTCGTGAATCATATCTTTTTTTAAACTGTTCTTGTAGCTTAGAAGTAAACCACCACTAAATTTGGGTCTTTAGAAGTGATAATGCCAAAAGAATACCACTAGTAAATTAGGGTCTTAAAAAGTGAAAATGCCAGAATGTAACTCAATGAAAGGAATGAAAATCAACGAGCTTCAGAAGCAATCTGAGACTAATATAACTATAATAACATAATTGTTCTTTTCTTCGTTGAAGCTATTATGCATGCTTAATTCAAATTTTGCAACTCCGTATATTTCTAATAATTCATTTGTTTGAAATAGAAAATTGCAGACAAGGCAGCTGCAAAGGCTGCACAGGCTGCTCAGGCTGCACAGGCTGCTCTTAAGAAGAAGAAGGTGAAGGGCAAGAAATTGTTTTAGTAAAAAAAATTGAAGAATTTCTGTCCCCTCCGAGCACTTTTGGATAGAGGATGAAGGTAAATAAACGGATTTTGGACAATTAACCTTTGAATTCCAAGTTTGTTTAAGATGATGCTTTAACGACTTTTTAGTATGTGTATTGATGTTAAAAATACTTTTTATGAGCTGTTACGAGAAAACACATAATATAGAATTGTGTTTAAGATGCATGATGCCGTGAATGCTAATATAGAATTGTCAAAAAATGTGTAACAAAACAAATGATCTAAACAATGTTTATTAGCTAGATTAAATAATTTGTTTTATAGAAATTGGCACAACTCTGAATAGGTTCGGTGTTTATGTTTCAAAGTTTGTTTAAGATGACGCTTTGATGACTTTTTAGTATGTGTATTGATGTTAAAAATACTTTTTATGAGCTATTACGAGAAAAACACGCAACATAAAATTGTGTTTAACATGCATGATGCCGTGAATACTAATATAGAATTGTCAAGAAATGTAAAACAAAACAAAACAATTGATCTAAACAATGTATATAAGCTCAATTACATAATTTGTTTTATAGAAATTGACATACCTCTGAATATACTTGCAGTGTTTATGTTTCAAAATTGTTGATGCCAAAATTCTGGAGATGAAAATCAAAACCTTGATGAGTATATAGATCGACAAATAGTCACAAAATACGGATTATGAATGATAAGGTAGAATTTTACAACTAACAACAACACTTTGAAAAGTATCAGACTCAATGACTCACAATGTAAAGAAGCGCAATAAAAATCAAAACTTTTGAAAATTATAGAAAAAAGTAACAAAATTTAAGATCTCAACGATTCACATAAAAAATTATTGCTTCAACAATCTGTGATACAACAAAAATAAATAATTCATTTTTGTTGATGAATTTTAATCTAAACGGGAGCACAAGAGGGATACGTTCTTAAGAGAAGAAATAAATTTCGTTTGTCCTTAAAAGTCCCAAATTAACACCGGCTGAAATAATTGCGAAGTTTTGGTTCATGACATATTGAATAACGAAGGAAAAACCAAATCTCAAATAAGTAGATCTACAATTAACCTTAATATTCCGTATATCAAATCAAAAAATATCGATCTACAATGAGTTCTACTGTTAAATATATCAAAAATCAAAACTTTGAGATGTACATTGAATTCAACAATTCAAGATGTCAAAAATCAAAACTTTAGAGGAACACAACAAAAATCTAAACTTGGAAAACTTATAGAAACTCAAAATTCTACCATTCAATAGATCAAACATCAAAACTTTAGATGAGCACATCATAACTCTAAACATATAGAAAAATAAGGTAAAAATAACATTGAATTTTCTCAAGAAGGAGATGAAAAATCACAAATCTAGACATACCGTGTGTTCTTCTTGATTTTAGATCGAATACAAACATAGATTAAACGTGAGATGGATTAACAATCTAGATCGATTAATTTGTTTATATTTTTGAGAGAGGAAAGAAAAGTAAGAAGAAGAGATTAGGTCACAAAGTACAACAAATAGTCTGTGGCTTGTGATTGTACTTTTTTTCTGAACCTAACCTATAATACTTCGTGTGATAGATTATTTATTTTACAGTCCTTTTCTTTATCTAAAATATTAACTTGAGCCCCTTTTACCTAATAAATAAATAAAAGATTTTATTAAATTATATTTGGCGTTATCTTTGATTGGACATAACAGGTCCTTTAATTCAGAAAAGCCTTGAAAAAAGAGAACTTTAATTTAATTGTATTTAACGAGATAGCTTTTTCAGAAAAATATAAATATAAATTATAACAGAGAATCCAAGAAGATATAGG
>JAJOOS010013799.1:0-19415 GCA_029582725.1 Solanum chiquidenum
TATATATGTATTATAATTATTTTTAAAAATATAGTATGCTTATTTGGTAAGAAGTTGACACATTGTATTATAAGTGTATTAAAATGTGTGATAAATGTATTATCCATCAATAAAACTTGTATTATATGTGAATAATAAATTGTTCTTTGTAATATGAATTAAAAGTGTATTATACATGTATTAAAAGTGATCAAGTGAAAATAAAATGTTATTGCTATAAATGGTAAATATTTTTTATTTATAGTATATTTATGTAAGTTTCCCATTTTAATTTCTCTTTTTGGGTGGGTTTGGTACTTAGGAATTATGAAAATATTTTTGAGAAAAATAAGTGATTTTTTACTTATCAGTTTGTGTAGGATATGTAAGTAAAAATATTATTTTAAAAATATTTATATATGCGGATGGGGTGGGGGTGCAAGTGAGAGCGAGGAGAATATAATCTAACTTGTTTTTTTTACTTTTATTATGTAAGTCATTTTTCTTAAAAGTTTTTTCAAGGACTTGATTTTTCTACGAGAAAAAATATTTTTCAATATTTTTAACCAGCAGAAAAAAGGAAAACACACACCCTTATTTTGTGCTTTTTAAATATTTGAATTGAATTGCAATTTGAATCTTGGGATATATGGAGAAATACTTTTTATTTGGACATGAATTTTGAGATATTCAAAAGTATCAATCATTAAAAACAAAATTTTCATATTCAATTCGATAGAATACGATTTAGCTGAAACATGATAATTTTGACTCAAATCATTCTATGTAAATTTATCAAAACGTACCACATTCTTTATTTCGTATACACTTACTAATACTTGATACTACCATTTTAAATTTTACGATTCATAAAAAAATAAATTCCAAATTCATCTCTATCAACAAAGAGACTCATATTGCTAACATATAAAAAGGATTAAAGACAACGTTGATCAAACGTTGTTGTACATTCACGTGATCCAACTCAAAACTACTTATGATCTTGTCTATTCTTTTGTTTTTATTTTTTGTGTTGTGAAATCTGTCGGTGACTATTTTCACTCCAAGTAAAGTGTCTCTGTCGGTTTCTTTCGCTCCGTCCATCACAAATTATCTGTCATATTTTTTTATACGCCTTAAAAGAAAATATCACTCTCCCTAATTTATATATTTAATTCATATTGACGTAGCACAATTTTTAAGTGAGTTTTTATTAAGAGTGTATTTTACTAAGTTTATTTTATTAATAATGTTTTAAAACCTCTAAATTTGACTATTATTATTTTAATACAAATAGTTGTATGAGGGGAAAAAAACTATGTACAGTATATTTTTAGTATAGAAGTCAATTATTATGTTATCCTTATTTATATTTGAAGATATATTTCCTTCGTTGAATATTTACTTATTTTATGTGTCATTATCCCATAACTGAACTGTTTATAGTATTTAATAACATATTTTACTAAGCGTAAGCCTTAAAATGACAAAAAATAATTTATATCAAATTGGTAAAATGATAAATACTTTAAGATAACTATTAAGAAATCACGACATATAATTTGAAACGCCAATAACTCTTTTACTTAATTAATGTTATTAATGCTAAGTAGTACTATGGCTTAATTAGGATCTCATTAGGATTTAGAAGTGGAAATTAAGAAGCTTATTTTAAAAGTCTTCTCTTTTCTATAATAAAATGATCTTTAATGATGTTTATTAAGCTTATAAAATGGATCTTTGTCAGTAAAGGTTTCCACGTACTGAGTCAATGGCTTGAAATTAATGGGATCCCAACTTGTTTATAATTATACTCGTATATACGTATGTTTTAAGTGTGTGCACTTTTTTGCACCACAAAATAAATCAAATTATATATATATTGATGTTGAATTTTAATTATTTGTAGTTCTTCAGTCTATATATTGGGACAAGCTAGTGTACAATTTATTTTGTCAAAAACCTACATATTTAGTCACACACGTAACCCATACATACACACAAAGGAAAGAAAAAGGATATTTAGGGAAAAAATTATTGCATTTTATTATATGAAACAAAATGCAAATATAGTTATAGAATTAAACAACTATTTCAATTTTCTTAAAATAATATTTTAAAACTAAAAAAACTACTTGTTCATATTTTCAATCTTCATTAAAGCACACCAATCAATATAAATTATGATAGGATGATTGCGATTTCTCTATCCTAAATCAAATGTCTCAATTTTCAAACCCTTAAAAATGAAACATATCTTATTTGAGACCGTCTCTTCAAAAGTAACTCAACGATCCTCAAATTTTAGTTTAATTGTATTTTAGTGCAAATACTAAACAACAATTATTGTCAGGTGCGGCCCTAAAGCTTTGAAAAAAAAGCAATTATCTTAGGCCCCAAAATTTGAGAGCCCTCTTTTTTTGAAAAAAAATAATAGGTTATAAGTATATATTTTTTAAATATCGAGTATTACTTATAGAAAATAAAAACTTTTCATAAAAAAGTAAAGAAGTAATAGATGTTCGACAAATTATGAATACTATGTCTCAAGAAAGATTAAATAATTGGCTATAATAAACTTTATAAAAAATATATATTCGAATTGAAATCCTCCATTCGGATTTGACTTTAGGCCACCGATTTATTAGAGCCACCCCTGATTATTGTATTATCATACAATGCATGTACATGATGACCATCATGCATGATATCTATCTATGTACATATCATATATATAGCACAAACACAAATATTTTTCCAATATTTAAATTAAATAAACAAACACTTTAATACTATATTATAAAATTTACATATGATATTCCGGAAGAATCGGAGTAGTTAAGACTACAACATTTAGAAGGTATAACTAAATCAATTTTTATGGGTACCCGTCCCTGGCGTAGGATATAGGGAATCTCATTTATTCGGCTCTAACATATCGATAAATCGATAATTTTATAAATTTTATTTAAACATATAAACTATGATTTATTTTGATTTACCTAAGTACATGATAATTTTTATTTTTTAAAAAGAAGAAACAGCGTAGTCTTCAAAACGGCGCAACCCATGCAAAAATCTACTCTTGCTTACGTTGGCCACACGTGAACCCTATTTACTCTTTGACCAATCAACCTCCTTTATTTGACTTACACGTGTCTTCACTCATCACACGTGTGTCTCATTCGGGGCGGAGCTAAAAGTTCGAAAATAGATTTGGTCAAATTCAGTAACTTTTGCTTGGTGTGTTTGTATCAAGAAGTTTTACTGAATACGTATAAATATTAAGTTTAGAATTCAGTTATTAATAATTGAAATCGTTAAAATTCTGATTTCACTTTTGTTTTCACCTCTAGTATAGATTCATGTGAATTCAATAGTTTCATTTTTATCCAAATTTTATGTGTGAGTAGCTAGTAATTAAATATCTAATAGTAAATCGATCAATTATTATTATGTATTTTGATATAATTTGAAAATTCATAAATTTTGAATTCTGATTTAATCACTCGAAAACCGCCTCAAGTTTTTTAAGAGAAATAAAAGTCATTTGTTGTTGTTGTTGCTGATGTTGTCTTTGCGTAACTCTATCTTTGACTTTGTGTTTGCTGTTTGTTGTTCTTATTGTTTGTTGCTGAAATTAAGGTCAATGTTTCATTAAATTTAATTAATATTTAATTGCCTCAATCCCAATACTAATCACGTAAACAAACATTTAATTATTTTTAAAAAAAATTCCCAATTCTTGCGGCAACAAAATAGCAGTATTTAATGTAGGACTTTGTTTTAGGGTATCTTGTTTTCAAATGTTTTTGGTCTACCATGTGACTTCTGCTCTTTTAGGGACTGCAGATTATGTCGTGTACACATGGCATTTTATTATCTTTTTCGCCGAATCTTCGATACCTATATTAAAACTCGATCAAATTTGAATCATCAGAGAGGATTTGAACTCGAGACTTGAAGTAATAGGTAGAGGGAGGTTTGCTTGTTGATTTAGTACTAATAATTTTTGTCAATTATTTGATTAGACATATACTTAACCATTATCAAGATTAATAATAAGTCCAACTTAAGAAAAAAACCAAAATCTTTTTAAAGATAACATAATCATGTACGCAAAATATTTAGAATCATTTTAAAGATATACACTTTCTAATTTCTAAATATATATCGTGATCCAATAATGATGTTGACAAATATATTTTCCCATATTCCGACCAACACCTTTGTGAAGGTCTTCCATATGTTTTAAAATTTCATCCGGTAAGTCGTCTATATCACACCCCTTTCAGAATGCAATTTTCTCCAAACCCTACACGTTGATACTTTTTATGATGTGATAGGTGTAGTTAGGCCGTGAACAACCATCATACTCGTACAATAAAAGTTAAATATGTTCGATCTATAGTCATTAAGGCCTTCTGAAATAATCTACTAAATTCATCGAGTCGTTCAATATGACCAATTAATAGGTAGGCTCTATATATGCTTATCTATGACTTTTTTTGCAATCCAATATGTGTTCCTTTCCTCTCTTTTGACTTTGGAGGTGTTGTGAGGTAGAGACAGATCAAGAATTTGAAGTCAGTTTCTTTTGTGACAATGAATGTTTGACTTCATATACGTGTATTTGAATAAATATTTCCATTTATATATACATATAGTTCGAGCTGAAGACAATAGATGCACGGCTAGAATACAAAATCATCAATAAAACAGGAAAAAACAAAAACTAGAACAAGTCTTTAAGCCTTCTTAGAAGGCCTTTAATTAACAAATGGAGTACTAGAATTAGCAGACAAAGCCTACAAAAAACAAGTTCTATCTTGTTCTTTGTAGGTATTGTCTTGAAACAAAAACTCAGAAACTACTAGTAAATATACTGAAACGTTGATGCAAAACGCAAACTTTTCCACTCATGAACTAGGTAGGTAAATTGAACATCATCAGCATGTCCGAAAGAGTTGAGATGTTAGGAACAAAGCACTCGATCATCCAGCTATACAGTTCGAAAAAAGGAAAGTGGAGATTTACTTGTTCTCTCTATTCCCTGATTCCTACATTGTCACTGCTTGAATCAGTTAGAATTGTTAACCTTCGCGCTGTTTTCATGAAGTCGCTGCAAAATAGAGGAAAGAAACACTTCCTTACTACGAAAGCAATGTGAAATATTTCATTATATGAATAAACAGATAATGGAGTATGTTGGAAAACATGGGAATTTTTTTGAAAACATACCTAAATGGTTCATCACCAAGTTGCTTGACCACGCCAGTGGTATCCCGGTAAAGTACGTGATTAAGCATCTCCGAGTTGTCAATACCAAACATATTTGCCAATTTCCTGCATAACTCTTCGTAAGATCCTAGCAAGGAAAGATCCAGAGTGCGACCTACATCTTCTGATTCCATAAAAACCTTACAGTGTCCAATCTCGGTATTAGGCTCAGATTGAAATGTGTCACATGGTGAGCGTTCTGTTAATCCACGTTGATTGAGTGCAGAACCTGAACCATCAGACACGTTCCCGATTTTATCAGCATTTCCATCCGAGGAACTATTCCCTGTACGAACAGTAGAAACAGTATCTCCCGAGCAGCTAAGAGAGATCTGCTGCTCAGTAAGTATAGGTTGACCGAAAAGCACGAGTTGTGGTGCTTTCCCAATATCAGATTTCTTCGTAGAGTGAGCAGAATTTCCCATGGTTAGCAAGCAAGATATATTCTCATTGTTGCATGGCTTGCTGATCATTGGAATATTCAGGGGTCTACGAGGTGCTGCTGCAGCCTGATCAAGTGGTGGAAAACCAACCGGAAACAAACTAGAATGCAACTTATTGAAATGGAGATCTGATAATGATAAACCATATTGAGCATGCCTGGCTCCCTGCATGCCAGCAGGGGTGTTGTCGGGAAGACAACCAAAGGGGCTATTAGGCCCTAGAAGGTGGTTGCCGGAGAAAGCCGGCATAGGAAGGTGGCCATCGAGAGGAAAATCTGGATGTTGAGGTAATCTTAGTTTCTTTCGTGGGGGCGAGAAGGGAGAAAGATGAATGGTAGGCATGTTTGAGACTAATTCCACAAGCCATGGGCTGACACGTTTCACGTTTTGGAGCAGATCAGGTTCGTCCCACGTCACCTACAGCAATTCATCCCAATTTAAGTGAGGATCATACTAAATTAAGCAAGAATTGATTGATTGTCGGATTCTGTCCCCTTCTTTTGTAAGTAAAGAGGCAACCAATCTAAAAACAGGACACACTATGTAATAATTCAACCCTCTGTTTGGGAAATAAAAGCTACAACTCCAAGTATTGTTCATTGAGTTCAAATACAGGTATCAAAACTCTCCAACTTCACGAGATTGTGAAAATCATCAAACATCGTGTTACAGAATATAAAAAGTCCCCGATTCTTATTTTCTCTAAAACAAATTTAAATGGTTTATCTTTTCTACAGATTAGGAGTTCTTTTCCTTTTTGGTATACCAATCTGAATCACTTCCTATAAGTGTATGTGTATAACATAACAAGTGCGACACTATGTTATTAATGAAATGATATATTTTATTTGTTTTAATAAAAACAAAAAACGAATCTGTGGGGAACAATCAGCACAAAATGTGAGAAACATTATGTGACCGAGTATGTGTGCTTACATCAGGATCATATATGACAGATCACAATTGGGATGCACTGAATAAAGATGGTATTACCTGAAGAAGCCTCCACGGTGAATCTGGCCATCGAATGGGATCGGAGACCTGAACTGAAGATATAGTTCCCATGAACCAACTTATCCGTGAAGAATCTTCAGTTTCAAAAGGCATCTTGAACCTCATCCCCGAGCACCAACGGATCTGCAATGCTGACTTTACAAGCGAGGACTTCACGCAGAACTCCGGAGTGCTAGCACGAGGGTAGTAGATCACCTCAAATGGCTGTCCACTGGCTGCAAGATTTGCAGCTTCAACAACTGATTCTGCCTTCACTTTTCCCTTGTTCATCAAGTTCCCACCATTATTCCCGTTCCCATTTCTCATTAATTTATTCTCATCTTCCCTAAGAAAACTGGAAAACCCTCCGTATGGTACCATACAATTCCCTCCAGCCGGATTCCATCCAGAAGAAGTCTCAGGTCCACCTCCAATTCCCCTCTTTGCCCTCCGAATGCCTACACAAAGGTCCCCGTTTTCAGCCCTCAAGAACACAATGGAATCACCCGCGACGAGCTTTTTATGGTTCACAAAAGTACTCCATCCAGTCGTCAACAGATGGCGCCTTGGCGTCCCTCTATAAATATGCCTGAATTTCCATGTCTCCCCATGAACATCCTTAGCAAGGATGGTCTGAACAGGAGGATCCGCAGAGTAATCCAGACGAGGAAAGATCGTCTCTGCGCAATACCTCGGGACAGAAAAACCTCCACCATTATTCGCATCTGATTGCGTTAACGTCTTAGCAAATGAACTAGGCTTATCTTGGTTATCCGAACCATTCATCCCAACAACCCCATCATCATCAAATTCAACCTCATTCCTACCAACAGGAATCAACCTAATTTTGGCAAAAACCTCATCAGTCTCAGGATCTGCCATATACTTAATCGCGGAGACTTTACAAGGAATATACGACGGAATCCTAATGGAGCTCCTAAAATCAACATTTCCAGAGGCATGCTCTGAGTGTCCTTGAGGAAAGTAGAAAACTTTTGAACTAATTGAGGGCATTTGTACCATACTACCAGCACAAGCATGCCATAGTTGAGAATCTAAACATTTTTCTATTTCCTTCACTTTGTCCTTTGGATCCATAAAAGTAATCATCTTGATGTCAACAAAATCTTACTAATATGACAATCAATTCAAGAACCAACAAGTCTTTCACCTCATAAATACTTACTTTCTCATTAGGAATGGAAATGCTGTCATCAAATAAAAAGAAACAAATATTCTTTAAGCATATTAATTGTACCAATTAGCAAAAAACAAAAAAAACAAGAAACAAAGTAAATCACAATAAATTCAACTCAAAGAAGTTTCAAAAGTCCATACCTTTTTTTATATCTGTTCAACAAAGAAATCTATCTCCAGAAACACCAATTATAAGTACATAATACTCAAGACAATTTGTTGAATTATCACCAAATTAGAACAATTTGACAAGATTCAACCTAAAACTCCTCATTTTCTTCAATTTGACTACTTCAAAACATAAAATTCCCTCCTAATCATCCATTAAACACAAAATCACAAAGTTCTCCAGCAACCTTGACTCACTTTGAGCTCAAAATCAAGCCAAAAATCCAATCTTTTCTTCTCAAAAATCAAGAAACACTCAAAATTTGCTCCAAGAAATCAAAAGATTCCACCTTTACACTGTTTTTGCCACACCCACAACAAAATAACAGAACCCCACTTCACAATTCACCAGACAGAAACAAGAAACAAGAAAAAAGACAGAAAACAAACCCCAAGAAAACCCTAACAAATCATCAAAATTGATGGAAAGTGAAAAACTGGTTTAGAGTGGGCTTTCACTAACAATACTCTTTGTCATGCTTTTGTCTCAAAATACACATAAATATATATTTCACACACAAAAGAAAGAGAAAGAGAGAGCTCTCTGTTTGTGTCATACAAAAAGAAAAAGATGTATACATATATATGATGACTCCTCTATGCATACTATGTCCACACATGTATGTGTGTGCGTGCCCATGTAAAAAACTTGTCTATTTCTCTCTCTTGCTCTGTTTTTTTCACTATTTACCTATTCGATCTCTGAATTGGGGTCTAATTAAATTAAAATCATTATTTACGGATAAGGTCTATTCCTATTGATATTTTTTATGTTTAATAAAAGATCGTTAGACACTGTCTAGTGATAAATTTGCTTTAAAAAAAAAAACAAAAAAAAGGATATGATCTATCCGGTGTCACTCTTTTTACCAAGAATATATTATATTGCTCAAAATCAAAATTTCTAGTTAAAGAAGTAGCCTCATCCCAACATTTTTTGTTAAAAAAACTAGTAGCCTTATAAGTACACCACTCAGTAAATTTTTTTTTTAAGCTTTTTTGATAAATGATTCTCTATATAAAAAAAATTAAAAACTTTTTAGTTGTTTTTTTTGTGATGTTCGATATTTAAATTGTGGCTCGAATAATTTAAATTTATATCGGGGATAGCTTTTATTCAAAAATTGTTTTCATATTAAAACTCGAAATTGAGTGTTAAGGAAAAAACAGTTTCATCCCCTACATCTAATGATTCTTTTGTTATTTTTTTAGGTTTCTTGATAATTGATAAGTATATTTTTATGGTTTTTGGTTGGTTGAATAAAATTTTATTTTTCTGACCATTTTCTTCGGATCTGAAGAAACTCTGCTGTATCTTCAGAAGCCAGCAAAACAACAAAGATCTTAAAGCCAGCTATTCATTTTTTTTCCCTTCTTTTTGTTATTTTCAATTATTATGGTATTAAAAAAAAAGGAAAATAGTATTGTCATTTTCATTATTTATTTAATGGATTAAAAAATTAATTGATTTATTCTCTTGGATTTACTTGATCAATTTGATAAGTTGAAGTTGGATTAATTTAATGTGATTATTTTGATAGTTGGAAATATGGGAAGTCAATAGTACTCTTAAAGCAAGGCAAATGCTGTGATTAATTAATTAGGTTAAGAATATTAAAATATTGGGTTAGATTGACTAAACCATGTGGGACACTAATTTTAATTTTTGACTGAAGTTAACTAACTATAAATTGACATAATTAACCTCCAAAATTGGTTTATTAAATTAGTTGTACCTACTAAATAGTAATATTATTGTTATGTTGGAGTTAATCTATTTATTTATGTATGTGTGTGAGTGTGACCCTAGGGAAAACTTTGGAACACTTAACTCTTTTAATGTGTTTATTTGGCGTGAATTCGAGTTAGTTTGGTCGAGATATTTTATATATTGAAAAATTAAATTCAATATGCTACTGATTTTTAGTTAACAAAATTGAGTTCTCCCAATCTACAACCCGTGCACAAATTCTATATAGATTATTTTTAATAGTTGTGTTTATTGAGATTTTTTTTAAGCTCTCTTAACGATTGCATTTTGACGCTGATACTTAGTAATCTTTATTACAGGTTGTTAACATATCCACTGTAGTAATTATTTAAACAATGAATCACAAATTATATATCGAATCAACTTCTATATTTGATTTGTTTGTTTGTTATCTTATAACTCGTTTAATTACTTAATGATTTATCAAAATACACATAATTTTATAGAGATTCATTAATCAATAAGAGTAGTAACCAATTATTCTTGTATATAAGCTTTCACATGGTACAACCAATCTCTTAAGTGGAGCATGAGTTTTTATTTTTATTTTTTGTAGAGTTTCAAAATGATAGGTCTTTCTACAAAATATAAACTTATGGATCAAGTTTTATATTTTTTAAAAAATATAAATTAAATTCACGATTCGAAATCATATTTTTTTTTGTTGAATTTGAAATTTGAATTATCATCCCAAATCGCATTTCTAAACTCTAAGTTGATATCACGATCCTAAATTACATTTTTAAATGCTAATTTAAAATCATAACTATATATCACATATCCAAACGTAAGCCAACTTTAACCTAAAGAACCAGAATTCCACAAAAAAGTTATTTAAACCTAAAAACAAAGAAAATTCTATATAATTTTTTTCAATAATATATGAGAAAAACATGTCATTAAGTTTCAAAAGTACACAATTGGCATAAATGTCTTTTCCTTTTTTCACCTTACTTAAATGATGGCTATATTTCAAATACGTGGATTCATTTAACTTCTTTTAAGTTTTGACCACATAATTCGATAAAAATAGTAAAGAGACCTTCAATTAAGACCGGCAACGGGAACCGATTTGTCCCGACTCGACCCACTAAACTAAACTGTGTCTTTGTTAGGTTTGAGCTTGGATCGAGTCGGGACAACTTTTAGTGGGTCGGATGGGGAAAGGGTTATCCAACCAACTAAATTTCTTGTGTCATCTTGGTAATTACCTATTTCATTTCAAATTATTTTCTTAATTTTTAAAATTAAATATCTCAAATTATTTATTATTTTAGAAGTTTGGAATAAAATTAATGATTATTTTACTATTAAAAAATTATATATACTTTTTCTTTTCTTTCTATTGATTAAACAAAAATGTTTCCTTTCTTGAAAGACTTTTCAATATTTACGTCCTCTTGATAATGTCAACATCGAGAAATTTACCTTGTATTTAAAAAAAAAAAAACAATCATCAAAAAAGGTTGACAACAAGAAGAGTTTAGAGTAATTTTAAATATAATAAATTAAATAAAGTGTTTTTTTTTGTAATTTCTAGATACTATTTATATTTAAAATAATAGGAAATGTATATTCAAATTCACTTGAAGGTTTAAGGTAAATTCTTTTAAGAAACGGAGGTAATATTTCTTTTAAATGGGATTACAATAAATATTTTAAAAAAATTTGAATTTAAATTATTCAAAATCAAACTTATAATAATATTGATACCAAACGCCGAATTAAAAAAGATATAAAAACTACTCGATGCAACGATTTAGAGTCCTTCTATTACTCTTTATAATGGTACTATTAAAAAAAATACAAAACATAAGGACATTATATATTTTTACAACAAATATACACTCCACATATATTTTACATATCTTTCACATACAGTTGATCTCACATATAGTTTGAAAACAAATATACAATGGATCAAGTTGGCTATACATATAATATGTCTTTACATACATGTTATTTTTACTATATATAGTTAAAATCATATATTATATTCAGGTAATTTCATTCGATACTAAATAGTGCTATTTTAAAAATCCCCCATTAAGAGAATATATGAAGTGCTGGGGTTATATGAAGATCAGAAAGTTCCAAAAAAAATTACCTATAATAAATAGGGATAAGGGTCTAAAAAATACCTTAACTTTGGTCGAATTTGCTGTTGTGATACTAAACTTTCATGAGAATCTATTACCTCCCTAGACTATTTAATACCATATTTTAAACATATATATTTGTCCACGTGGACATAAAAAATAATGCAAAATTATAAATAGTAATGTATCCACGTAGGCACATATATACCTTTAAAATATACCATTAAATAGTTCAGGGGTAAAAAATACACTATTAAATAATCTAGGAAGGTAATAGATCCTCGTGAAAATTTAATATCGTAACAAAAAATTTGACTAAAATTAAAATATTTTTCATTCTCTTATCCCTAATAAATAAGGACAAAGTAATTGAAGGAATTCTAACAAAAAATCTTTGCAATTATGGCCTTTCTATGTCAAGTTTATGCTACATTACGTACAATGGACTAACCTATGGCGTGAATTTCAAAATTGTAAAAAAGGTAGTTAATCAATCAATTGTACTTTATAACACTGCATTGCATGTATGGGAAGATATTAACTCTTAGTTAGATTTATGGCTTAAGTCATCATCGGCTCCTTAAAGTTGTCCGCATAATTCACTTGGACATCTTAACTAAGTAATAGTCACAGTTGATGTGTCTAAGTGAAATATGTGGACAACTTTAAGGGGTTGCAGATGACTTAAGCGTAGATTTATCAATCAATTGTACTTTATAACCTATAGTCCGTTCATTTTTATTTATTCATTTTGAGTTTTGTACTTCCGGATCGCGCTCTGCAGGGACCATTCGGGGGTGACGCTCCCAACAAGATTTTCTCCATACCCAGGGTTCGAACCCGAGACCTCTGATTAAGGGTGAAACACTCCCACCAGTGCACTGTACCCATGTTGGTAGTTTTGCACGACTGTTAAAAAATAATAATTAATATAATTTTAGGTTATTTGAGAAATATTAAGTAATTAACGTTCAGGATAAAATAGAAAAATATATTTTTTCTGATATATGAAAAATAGCAAATAAATGTAAGGATTTATTTTTGAAATAATGTAAAAACGAAGGAGGGGAGTTATATACCCAAAGTGAGATATAATTATAGTGGTTCAAAAAATTAATCAAGATGGTCCTAATGTTAGTACCTCATTTACTCCTTCTCAAAACATTGAGGTGATAATAGAGAAACACAACACAAATGAGTATTAGAATGTATGTTTTTAAAAGTTATTTTTTTAGCGGTGTTTGATATTTATATTGAGGTCGTATAAAATTTAGATTCAAGCTGAAAAGTTTCATATTAGAGAGTACAATGCTCCCTAATAAGATCGATCCCAAACATATGAGTTGAGTCTAAGATATTTAGTGAAGGACGAATGAATACTTACTAGATATTGTAAAAATGCGACATACAAAAACGGATTTAGATAAACTTTTCTAAGTCTAGCTAAACATATTGAACTATATATAGTTATAGTCATTTTGAACTCACCGACTCTAAATTTTGAATATTGCTATAATGTTTAGGACCAGAGTCACTGTAGTAATGGTCCATACTAAAGACTAAAGAGGCTAAGACAAAAACACAACACAATAATGCAATATGGGTATATACAGTGCAAAGATAACTCAAAAGACTTGTAGTTTCAACTACAAATTAAAGATGTGGCTAAAGTTTCAATAGGCAAAAGTTTGTGTACTGCTATGCCAAACATATTTTATAGGAGTACTATTTTTGCCAACTTTGGCCAATCTATGAGGAAATAAAAATAGAAGAAAATGAAAAAAAATAAAAATTATTTGAAGAATCATTAGTTTTGATCAGCTCACTTATTATCTTGGTATAGGGAGTCTACATTGTCTTTAGTGTGAATTTGCTATTAACGACAGAAATAGAATGGAGATTTTTATTCGATTGATTCAATATTCTATTGGATTCAATTCGATTGATTTACAAGATATTTTTCAAACCTACATTTATACAATATTTTGTATGTCATATATTGTACCACCACAATTCTACATATATCCATCTCCTATTTGACATAATTTAGAAACTTCAATATTGATAATAAGGTTTTAGTTGTAACCTATGTTTATTTGGTAGTTTTGACTTCTTTTTATCTTTAATCATTTTCCGTCCTTGCAACATGTTAAGTGAAAATAATGAATTCAATTAATAATTTTTTGTAATAATAATAATAATAATTATTATTATTATTATTATATTATAATAAATAGATGGGGGAGTTGGTTATATTTTTGGGACCATAGTTTTTAATCATATATAGTGAAGCCGTCTTAGCTAAGAAAATTATTAAAAACTTAATTACTTGGTCGGCCGTTTAACAAAATAAGTGCTCTATCAGGGACCCAAAATAAAACAAACAAATCATACTATTATTGGTGCTAATTATAATATGATGAAACAACAATTTACCTAATTTTAATTTCGGTCCCAAACCCTAAACTAGAAGAATTATGTTCCAAATACATGTATACGAACAAATATATGTATTTCAGATACATGCGAGTTAAATTAGATGTAATTTATTTCAGATACATTGTATTTAATCGTGATTCACATTTATCTCTGACACAGACTCTTTCGCTCACCTCTCTCTTCTCTCACGCCTCTATTCCTAATTCATATGTATATGTATTTAAGAATATATTTGAGTTTCACAAATTTTATGTACGTATCCAATATCAATTTCATTCAATATATATTAATTTCATTATGTGTACCTAATGCACATCATCATCGAGAAAGAGGAGACATTGAGGGGATAAGGTGGAATGAGATCCTCTGATTTAGCTCCTTTAGTTAAGGCCCCCCAACAATTAAGATATTGAATAGAAAAGGGTTTTGTGTTTCCCACCATAATTTTGAAAATGAACGTTGAAATGCCCTTCAAGTAAGAAGGGCATAAAAGGGGAAGAGAGGAATTATGTAATTATTTTAAAGTAAAGAAGAATTTAGTAAATATGATAGAAGTGCTTGTGTAATTAGATAGTTTTAAAATTAATTGGTTAAGCGACCATTAATTATTCTTAATATCGTATAAAACATTTTTGTTTAGTTTAAATCTCCACAAATTAATTATCTTATATTTATTTTGGGACTCTAATTAATCCAAATTGACAATGCATAAAGCCAATTAAAAAAAAAGCGCCCACTACCATGTTTTGTTATACATTTACGAGATTAGAATTTGAAATTTCTAATTAAGAGTAAAAATAATTTTATTTGTCCACCACATTATGTGAGTAGTTATTTTCAAACCAACTATTAGATTCATGTCATTATATATGCATATGGACCATGTCAATATATACCAAATAAATATATATACAAGTCGGTAACACACATGTACACAAACATAGAAATGTACAAATTAATATATTATATTATATTATATAATATAGAATAAGAAACAAAGAAGAAGACTAATATTCTAAAGTCATAATTAAGACATGACCAGAAAGGAGTGCAAAAGATCATCCCCACACTTTGGTTGAAAGATATTATTAATGCCATGAAACTATGTCCACCTTATTTCTGAATATTAGCTAAGGAGCACCAAGAATGAGACACTTTAACCATATCAATATATAATATATTTCTCTGCATACTAACCCTACCACTAATGGTGAAATAGGATTCAAAATATTAAAAAAAAGTAAACGTACGATAAATCAAAACAATTTAATATTTACTATAAATATTATTAATTTTATACTTGAATATATAATGTATTTTTTTGAACGAAGGGTTTCAGATGAACCCTAGCATCGGCCCTGCATAGATTAATTAATGTCGAAATCAGAAATTCTAATAAAAGGACTAAAAAGAATGAAGAACGTCACACTGGAGATTTGATTTTGTAACCTTTAGCACTGTACACCACAAAGTTGCCGTATGTTAGCGGAATTCAACCATTCATATATTACGATAGATGAATTTAATTGAAACTCCTATATATACATACATTTGTTAGGGGAAGATATATTATTTTTAATATGTGTTCGATAGAATTCAATAATTGTACAAATTATAAATTATGGAAACTAATCCGATCCCCTAGCTGATTCAAAAGGCAAGAATTCAAAAGTCATAAACTTTAAATACCAAATTCGCTTCTAACCTTGGTTTCAACGTAACCATCCAATGTAGAAAAATAGATAAAAGAAAAGTTTGAAAAAGGCAAATAGATGCATGGGACATGCTCTACCCCTAACCTCTTTACAACTCAAGGCCTACTACCCATTGTATTGTGTTGTAGTAGTATTAATTTCATGAGTTAATGCAAGAAAATAAATAAATAAATATAAATGGTCCATTTCAAGATGTTGGTGGGTTTTGTCTTTCAAGTGCTTGATACACCCCACGACTAAGTTGTCTACACTCAGCCTTTGCCATACAGACAGCTAACCAACTCCACATCACACATAATATATATAAAAGACAATTCAAGTGTGAGATTAGCCACCATCAAAGACACCACATGATGGTTTCTTTGCCAACACATAATAAAACACTATCAATAATAAGAAATTAGCGATGAATAAAATTTTGTAGTTGAACAATAAAAGTCTTATATTAAACCTATCTAGGGATAGATTAGTTGATTTCATGTTTTCTTGTAGTGAAAGAGGAAAAAAGAAAAAAACTAAATACAAGCTTGATTAGTTATACACATAT
The DNA here is from genome assembly GCA_029582725.1 of Solanum chiquidenum. NCBI lineage: Eukaryota > Viridiplantae > Streptophyta > Magnoliopsida > Solanales > Solanaceae > Solanum > Solanum chiquidenum. The sequence continues at coordinate 16,632 of JAJOOS010013799.1, forward strand.
TCAGTGGATCTGAGATGGAGTTAGGATTTGAAGCTTATTAATTTGAGGTTATAGGTTCCTAAATTAATAGTTTGTACATATTCAATAAATTTCTTACTGAATTCAACCAAACCGATAAGCTATATTTTAGCTTTGTTTATGATACTTAGTAGCAAAGGCTGAATTTTTACTAAGAAGGTTCATTATTTACTATATATATATAATAGTCCTTTATATATAATATTCGATAAAGAAAGTTCAAATAAACCTCACATGTTATATCATTTTGTGTTTAATTTTTTTTATTAAGTACAATCCCTTAGAAAAATATAGTTGTGTGGAGATCAACACAAGCCTCAATCTAGGGTTATCTTTTATCCTCCAAATTATAGGATTTAGTGGGGCAAAGCCGTTAAATTGTTACTTAAACTCGTAATATTTAAAGAGGCAGATTCAGAACATAAAATTTGTGAGTTTGAAATGTGTATGATTTTATTATATATGTGTGTTTTAATAATTTTATGGATATATATATAGATATAGTTCGAATTGAAAGCAATCGATTTAGTTATGAATCCACAACCTGCTCTAATAAGCCTCTAGCATGCATATATGTATAGTAGGGTCTATACATGTACGTTCACTTTGATCAACTTGCATTTTGCATTTCTAATTAAAGTTTTACATATTTAATTTGCATGTTGTGTTGTAGGGTCTAATACATATTAATTAAGCAACTATAAACGTACAACAACATTAAAGCATCACTAAATTTGTGTTAGTTATAGTACATCATTGTGTTTCATTTTATTTTGTTTCCTTACAATTATTAATAAGTTCAATCAATAAGAAAAAATATATATACTTGTGTATGGAGAACACAAACGTCAATTAAAGTTTTTGATCCTCCAAACATTATTGGATTTTTTTCGAGCATGACTTAAACTCCTTTCTGATATCAATAATAGAGGCAGTTTCAGAATGTTGAATCGATGAATTTAATCGTTCAGAAGACAACAATCTTATTATATATATGTGCAATTAGTTTTTTCGTAGGTATTATGTTCGAATCGAAAGAAACAGATTTAATTATGAACCTAATGGAACCTGCCTTAACTGCCTAGATTCATCTTGTAATGTGGGGGTCTATACATATTGTCCCTTTGATTATAATTTATTAATTTAATTTAATTATAATTTAAAAAGCCAGTTTTTGCTTAAGTTAAGCCTTAATATATATAACTCCAAACTTCATGATTGGAGAAAAAACATATATTCCTTTGTTACTGAGAATGTAATTAATTAAATAAAATAAAAGCAGTACAAATTAAAAGTAAAAAGTTTAAACAACCACTTACTTGCATATTAATGCAAGGTTTAATTTGGATTTTATTTATGACTAGCTAATTAAGTAGGGTATGTTAATGGCAAAGTTTGGCAAATTTATGTATATTTTGTGAGGTGTCATAATGGCAAAGTTTTTCTATTAAACCTACTTAATTAATTTCTCAAAGACTTTAGTGTAAGTACTAGTTGGTTTTTGTTGGCAAAACCATGTATTTGTCACAACATTAATATGATAATGGGACCAGCAATTAGTTTCCTTGTTTTTTTTCTTTATATGGACCTTAAGTGGATGTTTGGACATAAAAATTGTGAAATTTGAACAAAAGAAGTACTCATTTGTTTTTAAATTGAAAATTTGAAATTATGTTTCGATATGAATATAAATTAAAATTGTTTTTGAATTTTTGTGTGGGATTTAGAGTGAAAATTATGAAAATGTTCTAATTTCGAAAAATCATAAATTTATATATTTTAAATTGTTAATTAGTGTGACGTATGGTATTACCTGCTTTAGTAGGTCGAAGAACTTTGAAAATGTCGCCTCCTCGCAATTATATTTTATGTAAAAAAAAAATTAAAATCTTCGATTTTATGTCAAAATTTACCGTCAAAATTTAAAAGGTCTGACTTTCAAAGTTTGAACGATGACATATAAATTGAGACAAAAGGAATAACTATTATTTAAGATTTTATATTGATACATGATTGAAAGTCAAAAAACAATTACCTCTATTTCTCTTTACCAATCCAAGCATAAACAAACACTAAATTATCTTATTATTGTATCAAAAACCTAATCAAATACAATGTTTAATAATTTTTTGTTTCATTTTAAAAATAAATTAAGCATGTGTATTTTGAACTTATATAATTAAATAGAAAAGCAAAATTACACTGCTACGAGGCATTACTTTTAGATGAAATTTCATGAGAGACATAATGAGACAAAAGAAATAAAAAAATTAGTACTAGAAGAAGCAAAATCATTTCAAAGATGAATTTATTGACACATATATTACTCACATCTTGTCCTTAAAAGTAACAAAAAAGTCAAAAATGTTCTCTTCTTTTGCTTTCTCAAAGTCTAATACAATGATTGTCACAATGAAAAAAGAAAAATAAACTTAAAGAGTATACTCACACTTTGATTTCAGTATTATATTGAAGCTCAATTAAATTAAGTTTATGTTGAGAATTTAATTTTTAAGATGAAAATATTTTATATTAAAGACGATTTCATTTTAAGAGCTCAAATCTAATACTTATGAATTTTGAATGTATTTCTTCTATCTAACTCCTCCTTTTCTAAGGAGTATCAAATATTCCAACTTTGAAAAAGGCATATTGTACTCTGGTCAAATTATAAATAAAATTCCTCTAGAATATACTATCAAAGAAATCAATGCCCCTTGGAAAGAAACCATGCAAAAGCTTATATATATATATATATATATATAT
>JAJOOS010013800.1:0-13680 GCA_029582725.1 Solanum chiquidenum
GTCAGTGGTGAGCCTCTTTGTATTCCGGAGGACTCAATTATTTTGTGTTCTTAGTTTTTGTTTTATTAGGATGTTGCGGGGTCTGTCCCAACATCCATCTCAGTATTTTAGAGGCTTCATAGACACAGACAGTCAGTCAGTTAGTTTTGAGTCTCTCATCTATATATATATGTAAATATTCTATTTTGAGATTCGAGTTGCCTTTATGGCCATACTTTATAAGTTAAGTTGTTTTGTAAACTTGCATTGCATTAAGTTATTCTATTGAGTTAGGTTTCCGCTGAGCTAAGAAAGCCAGGCCAAGGGTTCGCTTGGGGCCAGAAATGGTCTCCGGGTGCCGGTCCCGCCCAGGGTGTAGGCTCGGGGCGTGACAGTTCAACTATTATTAGTATTTCTTCTTGTTGTCCACTAAATAATTATTTATAATGATTACACAATTGCAGAAGAGACAAGGACTGTAACACTTCAGAAACTAGTAGGCTAAACTAGAGCTTAACATGAGGGTTAGAGTCGTAAACGTACCTCCCCGTACCTTAAAATAAATATTTCCGTATTAGAACGTAAAGGTTCAAACCCCAAGGACCAACCATGGGTCCTTGAGGAGGACCCTAAAGAGGCTGCCTGGGCAGTGATCCACAAGGGCAACTCACGCCCCATAGGTCCTCCCACGCTTCGTGAGTAGGCAACTGTGGAACAAGGCCTAGATACCAGGCCTCTGAACCCCAGACCACACTCACCAGTGTAACACCCCATACCCAAAAACAGACCAAAAGCAGATTTCAGAAGTTGCAGGTGGCACCGACGGGCACCACCCACAGACCGTAGGGTGACCCACGGTCCGTTCTGGTGGTCCGTGGTTCACCACCTACGACCCTTCCCCAGAACCCCCATAATATCGTTCTAAGTGTCGACCTACGTACCGTAGGCCAGACCACAGACCGTGGTCTTGGTCCATGGATCAGACCCCCAATTTCCAGCTCCCAGACACCCTTCGACGGCTTACCAGAATGGACCGTCGGTCCATCCAAGGTCCGTCGGTGGCCCCCGGCAACTTTTAAGTCAGGTGTCTTTTGGTCTTTCCCCTATGCGTTGGACCTGTAAACTATGTCGTTTAACCCCTAAACTACATAGTTGTGGTCAGTTTTAGCCTAATAACTAAATTAGAATCTACCCTAAGCAAAATCATTCATAAATAACTTTAAAAAATTAAAACGCAGAAGGAGAAAGAGTCGACCAAACCCTAATCCAAGAACGCAATAAGGTTTCATTCATTCCATCCCCAAAATCGAAAGATTTCTTCGTGAAATTCGTCATCAGGTATGTGGGATTTCACTAGTAGGTTCCTTTCACCCATTAGGTCCCTAGATTTCAGTCAGAATCTTGATTCCCTTAATATTATCTAAACCTAGGGTTTCTTGAATGTTAGAAATTGTTGGGTTTTAGCAATTATAATGATCCAAATCAGATTGTCATGAATTTAGTATCGTTTTGTGTAGATTCTTTCATAAATTCAGAACCCTAGCTATGTAGTTCTTTTAGTTCATGAATTACACATGCCATGTCAGTTATTTCATATATATATATACATGCATCAGTTTTTGAATGTTTCATTATCAGTATATTAGTGTTGCATTCTCAGTTTGTATGTCAGTATTTTGAGCTATCCAGTATTACAGAAATTTAGTCATAAATTGTTATTTACATAATCAATTGAAAGTAGCTTAATACCGAGTGGACTAGGGTTCAACGTACCCGAATAGTCCCAAAACTACGTGCCCCCGTAGGTTAAGTCCCCTCTGTTGGGCATTATATTTTAGTGATCATGCCAGTCATGCCTTTATACCTCTGGCAGTGTATATTGGGTCATCTCGATGGGGCGTATACATCAGACTCCACATTTAACTCTTGTGGTTTTATGTCAGTTATTAGTAGCTCCCACAGTCCAGTCAGATTCTATTGCATTAACCATGTTATCAGTTATAGTCAGATTTCAGTCTCAGTATGTTATAAACTTGGTCATTGCATTCAATTAGTAATGTTTAGTATTCTTAGTATAATATCATTCTTATCTCTTACCATTGCTCATATATATGTTTTGGTTCAGTTATGTTTATTGTTCAGCTTTATTCTATCATGCATGCTCAGTAACTTTCAAGTACTGACGCATACTCTGCGCTACATCTTCTCGTGATGTAGATTCAGGCTCTCAGTTTCCAGATCACGCATAGATCTGTTCCCGATCTTCAGCTCAACAACATTAATGGTGAGTCCTCATTCTCTGAGGACGACATACATGTTTCCTTTGCTTTTAGTCTTAGTTTCACTTTTGCTAGATTTAGCTGGGGCATGTCCCAGCACTTCTAGTCAGTTAGAGGATATTTTCATACATAGTTAGATTCAACTTTAGCATTTGAGTTTGACTTTTCAGTTGTTGTTAAACTCTCAGTTTTTATACATTTAGATAGTTTATGGGTATTCCTCATCATTTAATTTTCATGATGATTTAGCTTTCGCACAGTATTTCTTTACTTCAGATTAGTTAGTAAGCTTATCCAGTAGGGTTAGCTTAGGGTCACTCGTGATCCTAAGTCCCTTGTCCGCATCCTGGGGTAGCTTCGGGATGTGATAAACTTGGTATCAGAGCACTAGGCTTAAGAGTCCTAGAATGTCTGAAAAACCGTACTAAGTAGAGTCATTTTCATGGGTATGAAGTGCACCACATCTAATGAGAGGGAGGCTACGGAGTGTTTTAGGAAAACTTCATTTTCTTGTTACTCTTATCATGCGTAAGATATGATCTAATTCCTCGTTCTAACTCGACGTTATTCGCTTTCAGATCATGCCTCCTTGTAGAGCTTACGCAAGGAATGCGAATGCCAGGAACGCAAATGCATCCCCTCCAGTCCCAGATCAGGAGGTTTCAAATGCAGAGTTTAGGAATGCCATTCAACCGTTGGCTCAAAGTGTGACTAATCAGAACAACAAGCAGGTTCAAGTTCCTACAAATGCTAGTGATGGATCAGTGGCAGCCAGGGATTGTGATTTCGTTAGGATGAATCCGCCTGAGTTCTTAGGATCGCAGATTGGTGAAGATCCCCAAAACTTCATTGATGAGGTTCAGAATATCTTAAGGGTAATGCAAGTGACAGGTAATGACAAGGTAGAGTTGGCATCCTACCAGCTTAAGGATGTAGCTCATATCTGGTTTACTCAATGGAAAGAGAACAAGGGTATAGATGCAGCTCCTATCACTTGGGAATGCTTTAGTGAGAACTTTTCTGGACAGGTTCTTCCCAAGAGAGTTGAGGGAGGCAAAATCTCAGGAGTTCATGAACTTGAGGCAAGGTAACATGACAGTCCAAGAGTATGGGCTCAAGTTCACCCAACTCTCCAGGTATGCTCCTCACATGGTTGCTGATTCCAGGGCTTAAATGAACAAGTTTTTGTATGGAGTGTCAAACTTAGTGAAGAAATGCTATGTTGCTAGAAAATATGAATATTTCTAGGCTAATGACCCATGCTCAGCAGGTGAAGGGATATAAGATTAGGGAACATGCTAAGGAGAACAAAAAGGCTAGAACAGGCAACTATGAGTATTCTCAACAGAAATTGGGTGGTGGAAATTGCTCGCAGTTTTAGCAAAAGTCTTTAGCTCCAACACCTTCATCAACTAGTGTCCGTCCTCCAAGTTCCGTCATGATCAGAAAGGTAGAGCATCATGCTCTAAGTCTCAGGGAAGTATTTCAGGCACCATGACCTACCCAACTTGTCCTAAGTGTGGTAAGAACCATCTAGGCGAGTGTGTTGCAGGAAGGGAACAATGCTTTGGGTGTGGTCAGACTAGTCACATGTTGAAAGATTGTCCTTCTTCTAAACAGGGTCAAGGAGGTAACAATGGTAGAGCTCAGTCCACAACTTCAGCAACACCAACAGGTCGCTTGACTCAGCAGGGCAACTCATCTGGTACAGGTGGCAGTCAACGCCAAAACAGGTTGTATGCTCTTGAAGCTCGCCATGATCTGGAAGATTCTCCTAATGTAGTCACTGGTACGTCACAAGTTTTTAACTTAGATGTTCATGCTTTGTTAGATCCAGGGGCTACTCTTTCCTTTGTAACTCCCTATATAGCAGTCAACTTCAATGTTAGTCCAAAAACTCTCTCAAAACCTTTCTCAGTCTCTACTCCAGTCGATGACCCAGTTATAGCTAAACGGGTATACAAAAATTGCCCTATCACAGTCTTTCAGAAAGTCACCTCAGTAGATCTTGTAGAGTTAGAAATGGTAGACTTCAATATCATTCTAGGCATGGATTGGTGACATTCTTGTTATGCCTCAGTCTATTGTAGAACTAGGATTGTTCATTTTCAGTTTCCAGACAAACCAATCTTAGAATGGAAGGGTAGTAGCTTAGCGCCTATGGGTCGATTCATTTCTTACCTAAGGGCCAGAAAGATGATCTCTAAGGGTTGTCTCTATAATCTAGTTCGGGTTAAGGATTCAAGCTTTGAAACCCCAACTCTTGAGTCAATTCCTGTAGTTAATGAGTTCCCAAATGTGTTTCCCAGAGTTTCTCCCAAAAGAGAAATCGACTTTGGAATTGATCTCCTTCCAGATACTCGGCCTATTTCTATTCCTCCTTACACAATGTCTCCATCTGAGCTTAAGGAATTGAAAGTGCAGTTGAAAGACCTTCTAGATAAGGGCTTCATCAGACCCAGTATTTGCCCATGGGGTGCACCCGTGTTGTTTGTGAAAAAGCAAGATGGTTCTCTCAGGATGTGCATTGACTATAGGCAGCTGAACAAAGTCACAATCAAGAATTAGTATCCCATCCCCAAGATTTATGACTTGTTCGACCAATTTCAGGGTGCTAGTAATTTCTCGAAGATAGACCTCAGATCTGGTTATTATCAGCTCAGAGTCAGAGATAGCAACATTCTGAAAATATCCTTCAGAACTCGGTATGGTCACTATGAATTTGTAGCTATGTCATTTGAAGTAACTAATGCTCCTGCAACTTTCTTGGACTAGATGAACAAAGTGTTCAAGCAGTATTTGGACTTGTTCGTTATCATCAACATGGACTTCATTACAGGTTTTCCTCGTACTCGCAGACAACATGACTTCATTTGGGTGATAGTTGATAGAGTTGCTAAGTCTGCACATTTTTTTGTTGTTAAGACTACAGATTCGGTGGAGGACTACGCCAAGATTTACATTAATGAGATAGTCAGGTTGCATGGGATTCCTTTTTCTATCATCTAAGATAGAGGTCCTCAGTTTACCTCTCATTTCTGGAAGTCATTTCAGAAAGGTCTTGGTACTCAGGTTAATCTTAGCACAATATTTCATCCACAGACGGATGGCCAGGCAGAGCGTACCATTCAGACCTTAGAGGTTGAGAGATTGTGTGATCGACTTCAAGGGTAGTCGGGATGATCATCTTCCTCGTATAGAGTTCGCCTACAATAATAGCTACCATTCCAGCATTCAGATGACCCCTTATGAGGCATTGTATGGGCGAAGATGTAGATCTCCAGTTGGCTGGTTTGAAATAGGTGAAGCAGCCTTGATAGGGCAAGATTCAGTTCATGATGTTATGGAGAAAGTACAACTCATTAGAGATAGACTTAAGACAGCCCAGAGTCGCCAAAAGTCCTATGCAAATGTAAGGAGAAGGGAATTAGAGTTCCAAGTTGATGATTGGGTTTTCCTGAAAGTGTCACCTATGAAGGGGGTGGTGAGATTTGGTAAGAAAGGGAAGCTCAGTCCTAGATATGTAGGCCCTTAAAAGATCTTGAAAAGGGTTGGTAAAGTGTCTTATAAGTTAGAGTTGCCAACAGAACTAGCAGAAGTGCATCCGGTGTTTCACATTTCGTTGTTGAAGAAGCGTGTGGGTGATCCAACATCTATTGTACCTTTAGAAAGTGTGGTTGTGAAGGATAGCCTCACTTATGAATAGGTACCAGTTGCAATCCTTGATCGTCAGGTTCCAAGGTTGAGGAACAAAGAAGTCGCTTCATTTAAGATTTTGTGGAGGAGTCTGTCTGTAGAAGGAGCTACTTGGGAAGCAGAAGCAGTCATGAAGGCCAAGTACCCTCATCTCTTTCCTACCGATTCCATTCCAGCTTGAGGTAATAGTTCCTCTTCAGTTTTTCAGTCATTCATGTGCAGATTCAGTCTTAGTATCATGTTGCTTCAGTTTGTACTTACATTTTCAGCGTATCTGCATGTTCTTGGAACTTAGTTCAGTCAGAAATCAGTTTCCAGTGGTTAGTGGTAGGGTTTTAAGCTCTTTCCCTCTATCTCCATCTAGTTTAGTCTTCATTCGAGGATGAATGTTTTCAAGGGGGAGATAATGTAACACATGTACCCGAAAACAAACCAAATACAGATTTCAGAAGTTGAAGGTGGCACCGACAGGCACCACCCACAGACTGTAGGGTGACCCACGGTCCGTTCTGGTGGTCCGTGGTTCACCACCTGCGACTCTTCCCCTGAACCCCCCTGAAAATTGTTCTAAGTGTCGACCCATGGCCGGACCTACGGATCGTAGGCCAGTCCATGGACCGTGGTCCTGGTCTGTGGAACAGACCCCCAATTTCCATCTCTTAGACACCCTTTGACGGCCGACTAGAACAGATCATCGGTCCATCCACGGTCCGTCGGTGGCCCCCGACAACTTTTAAGTCAGGAGTCTTTTGGTCTTTCCCCTATGCGTTGGACCCCTAAACTATGTCGTTTAACCCCTAAACTGCCTAGTTTTGATCAATTTTAGCCTAGTAACTAAATTAGAATCTACCCTAAGCAATATCATTCACCAAAAACTTAGAAAAAAATTAGAACACAGAAGGAGAAAGAGTCGACCAAGCCCTACTCCAAGAATGCAACAAGGTTTCATCCATTCCAGCCCCGATATTGAAAGATTTCTCCGTGGAATTCGTCACCAGTCAGAATCTTGATTCCCTTAATATTATCAAGACCTAGGGTTTCTTGAATGTTAGAAATTGTTGAATGATCCAAATCACATTGTCATGAATTTAGTATCGTTTTGTGTAGATTCTTTCATAAATTCAGAACCCTAGCTATGTAGTTATTTTAGTTCATGAATTACACATGCTAGGTTAGTTATTTCATATATATATATATATATATATATATATACATGCATCAGTTTTCGAATGTTTCATTATCAGTACATTAATGTTGCATTCTCAGTTTGCATGCCGGTATTTTGAGCTATCTAGTATTACATAAATTCAGTCATAAATTGTTAATTACATAATCAATTGGCAGTAGCTTAATACCGGGTGGACTAGGGTTCAGCGTGCCCGAATAGTCCCAGAACTATGTGCCCCCATAGGTTAAGTCCCCTTTGTTGGGCATTACATTTTAGTGATCACTCCAGTCATGCCTATATACCTCTGGCAAGGTATATTAGGTCCTCTCGATGGGGCGTATACATCGGACTTCACATTTAGCTCATGTGGTTTTATGTCAGTTATTAATAACTCCCACAGTCTAGTCAGATTCTATTGCATTGGCCATGTTATCAGTTACAGTCAGATTTCAATCTCAGCATGTTATAAACTTGGTCATTGCATTTAGTTAGTCATGTTCAGTATTCTTAGTATAGTATCATTCTTATCTCTTATCATTGCTCAGATATATGCTTTGGTTCAGTTATATTTATTGTTCAGCTTTATTCTATCCTGCATGCTCAGTACCTTTCAAGTACTGACACATACTCTGCGCTACATCTTCTCGTGATGTAGGTTTAAGCCCTCAGCTTCCAGATCACGCATAGATCGGTTCTCATTCTTCAGCTCAGCAACATCAGTGATGAGTCCTTATTTTCTGAGGACGACATACATGCTTTCTTTGCCTTTAGTTTTAGTTTTAGGTTTTGCTAGATTTAGTTGGGGCATGTCCCAGCACTTTTAGTCAGTTAGAGGCTATTTTCAGACATAGTTAGATTCAGCTTTAGCATTTGAGTTTGACTTTTCAGTTATCATTAAACTCTCAGTTTTTATACATTCAGATAGTTTATGGGTATTCCCCATCATTTCATTTTTCATGATGATTTAGCTTCCGCACAGTATTTCTTTACTTCAGTTTAGTTAGTATGCTTATGATATGCCAACATGGTAAGCTTGGGGTCACTTGTGATCCTAAGTCCCGTGTCCACGTCCTCGGGGTAGCTTCAGGGTGTGACAACCAGCATGGGCTGTGGGTCCAACCACTGTTCGTCTGTGATGGATCGTGGGTGGGCCTGGAAACTGCCTATTGGCAGTTACACTTAGGGGCACTTTGGGGTTATCCTTTTTTAATTATTACTAAGTGACTTCGTTTTACACTAAATTAGACAAAATATTTATAGTTTTAAGACCCCCAAATTAAGTTATCTTCATTATAATTCCAAAATCCCAAATCAAAACCAACTTTTCCCCAGAATTCTCTCTTTAGAACTCCAAGGAAGAAGAAGAAGAAGGAACACAAAGCTAGGGTTAAAGGAGCAAGGTTTTCTACTCAATTTCATTGGAATTCAAAGCTAAGGTATGGTAGTTCTTCATCCATGGATAGAATTTCACTACTAGAAAAACTCAAATTACATGGGAATTTTGAAGCAAAATCTGCAGGTATTAAAGTTTGTTGCGGATTTTCCTGCCAATCAAAATCCATTGGAAATAAGCTCGTAGGTAATTATTACCTGCGGATTTTTAAAATCCCCAAGTATGTTATCTGGGGATATTAATTTCGCATTTAATTTACCTACAAATTTTTTCACAAGAAATCCTGAAAATTCGCAGGTAATTTTTGGTAAAAGTTTGTGAGATGAGAAGGGATTTAATTATTTTATTTTGTTTTGTTTTCTCTATAATTAATTTGTTTTTCCTTGTTTATTTTGTTTTGTTTTCTCTATATTTAATTTGTTTTTCCTTGTTCTATTTTATGTTTATTTGTTTTCTCTATACTTAATTTGTTTTGTCCCCAATTTAATTAATTTAATAGTGCACACAAACTATTTAGTCAACCCTATCTAATTACTAGTACTTATTATTTAGGTTCCTAATTTAATTCCTAGAAGACCGAGAAATTAATTACTAATAACGTTAGGAGGAAGCCTTATAAGGCTGAACTTTTTATCCTCATCCACCGATGTGGTTAGAGCTGTCAATATGGGCTGACCCACTCCATTCGGACTAACCTATACAGGCTTTGCAATTTGATGGGGCAGGCTGGGCTAGCCCATTTTTTATGTGGGCCAGAAAATGGTCGGCCCAGCCCACAAGTGCATGGGCTACGGGCTAGCCCTTTTTTTTTTAAAAGTATATTTTTTATAATTTTTTAAATTAAATTATAATTAAAAAATATTATCATAAATATCGACTAGCTAGTGTTACTACTTGTTAATCAAATACACAAACAAAACTATCGATATAATATTTATTAAGTTTGATTTCAAGTAAAAACATAAATAGCTAAATATAAATATTAACCTAATTATTTTTCAATGATCATAATAAAACACAAAAACTATGATAATATTCCATAGGTTATGGCCTAGGCCCTATGTAGTAATTCCCTAGAAATTTTAGGAACTTTATTTTATGTAGTACATATTTTATAAACATAATTTGCATTTAAATTATAATATTTCAAACTTTAAACAGATTTTGTGTATAGATTCCTGTTATTTTTAATACTCTATTTTATTTTTATTTGGCCCACGGGCCGGCCCTATCCATATTTCTCAAGCCCCACAAATCGACAGACTTATTCAGGCCAGGCTAAAAAGCCCTTTTCTTAAATGGGCTCCAAAAACCGTAGCCCAACCCTATCAAATCACGGATTAGGCTAGGCCGGCCCAATGGGCCTAGCCCATATTGACGGCTCTAGATGTGGTATAGAATCAGTGATTCACAAAATTACATTTTAATTTTTTTTCCAATTTTCCTTCAATAAATCAATGTGTTAAAATATTTATTTATTCTCTATTTCTAACATGTGTAAATAAAGTATTTGATCCAGTTCAAATTACATTCTTTTAATATACGTAAATAAAGTATTTCCTTCGTCTCATGTGTCATTTTGAGATTCAAACATATATTCTTTGACCCGTAATTTCTTGATATATATTTTTAAAAATATTTGAATTAATTATTATTATTATTTATAGTACTATTATGTAGTTTTCAAATATGTAATTTTTATTTCAAAAAATTTAAAGATTTTATGCTTAAATTTATGATCAAAATTAAATTGTTTGACTCTCGAAATTGTGCAACATAAATTGGACATATATATATATATATAAGTACATAAAAGTATTATAAATAATAATAATAATATTTAATTCAAAAATACTATATGTATAGTAGGATATACATTTTTTCAAAAATATTTTTTATGTACTTAGATTTATCTATTGTAGAAGACAATTAAACTTTATGCTAATAACAAATATAAATACAATATTCCCTACTTAAAACGTATACTTATTTACCCAGTAATACACAATTTAATGAAATGCAGAAAGACATATTTCAAAATTATAATTGAGTTATAAAAGATGTTTTATACAATGTAGCTTAGAATACCTTGAAATAAACTAAGTATGGAGTGAAAATGGCACGAGATTGCAAAGCTAGGCTAAAGGAAAGTAGTGATGCTCGCTGCACTATTTAAAAGGATAAGCGGGTTTAAAATAACCCCCTGCTAATGTTTATCTGATAAAAGGCCTAAGACGTGATATTTGAATGGCTATCATGGAACCTAGGATTGAGATATAGTTGTCTAATGCTTCGTTAATTGAATTTTTTTTTATCATTGTTTCATTGCATCTTATCATTCAAGGAGATTAATATGCATATATGGTCTCAAATTCGAAAAGAGATCTATTTAATAGATTAAAAGAGAGTTCTTAAGCTAAGGGTTCTCTTAGAATACCAATATGCTTAATTGATAACATGTGATCCTCTTAATTAATTTTTAAAAGTTAATTCATTGTTCAAGGAGACTTGTAGCACTCACTATTTGTGCTGAGAAATGCATTCTTATATTATTGTTGTATTTGAAACGTATTTAATTACTGTGATAGTGCATACTCATTCATTATCATGTATTATAAGATTGATACTAATAAAAACAACATTTTGGACGAAACAAATTTTCTTATTATCTGGCCGAGGCGCACGTTAGTGTGCACTAACTTGCACCTTGCCGGAAATGGGGAGGGGACGACCACGCAGGGCAGCGCAAAGACATCGCGAGGAAGAAATACTCCATGGCATTAGCACTAGCACTAATAAAACAACGCAAACAACAAAACAAAGTTTCGAGACAGCTCCGAATACACCAGAAGGAATCAACAATAGTTCGGAGGTGAAATCAGCTAAGAGCAAAGGGGAAACTGCAAGGGAGGAACAATGGCCGGAACTAACGCAATACAGAGGGACTGGAGGAAACAACAACCTATCCTTGCAAGGAATGAATGGAACAGTAACAGTGGACAGATCTGCAATTAAGCTGAATATGCCTGAAAAAACCCCAGAGAAACCATGGGCGAACTTGTTTGCTACGAATCGTATGGCTGCTAGAGGTATGAATCTAACTTACATACCCCCAATTATTGTCGAAGGAGAAAAGGTCGTGGAAATACTGGCTGAGGATATAGCTCAGGATGAAGCGAAATGGAAACCTTCAATGGTTGTCTATGTGGTGGGTACTGCACCATCAATAGGAGCTATGGAGAGATTCATTCTAAGTCAGGGTAATTTCTCTAGTAAACCAGTGGTATTGTATCATGCTGATGGATACTTTGTCATAAAGTTTGCAAATGAGGAAGAAAGGGATAGAGTGTTATGTTCAGGACCTCATTATTTACTAAGGAGACCAGTTATTATGAAGCCATGGGATCCAGATTTTAACTTTAAGGAGGAAATCCTCACTACAATTCCATTGTGGGTCAAGCTTCCGAACCTGCCTTTAAACTGCTGGAATTCTGTTGTGCTTAGTAAAATAGGTAGTAGTTTGGGGAAGCCTTTGTATGCAGATGAATGTACTACACAAACAAGTAGAATCTCATTTGCTCGAATACTTGTTGAGATGGACATAACAAGGATATTACCTAATGTGATCAAGATTCAGGATCCAAAGGGGAGAGTTATTGAGCAACAAGTGAGATATGAGTGGAAGCCAGTTTTCTGCCAGAAATGCTTACAAGTGGGACATTCTTGTGATAAACCAGTACCACCACCAAAGAAAGGGCAGGGTCAAGGGCCAAGGAAGGAATGGAAGCCGGCAGCAGGAAAGGAACTGGTTAAGAACAATGATCAGCAGAATATTGAAAAATTGACACCGGACCAGGAAGAATGGCAAACGGTGAGGCGTAGAGCAGCAAAGAAAGGGGTAATGCAGAATGAGTATACTGGACAGGATGACAATACAAATACTGCAGACATTGTCTGTGAAACTGGGCAACATAGTGAAAGACTAGAGGTTGTTACTCATGAGGCACCACCAAAACCCCCTAATATAATATGCTAGTTACCTGGAATGTTAGAGGGTTCAACCAAGAGGTCAAACATAAGGAACTGAGGTTGTTCGTTAAGAGGAATAAAGTAACTATTATAGCAATTCTAGAACATAGAGTTAGAAAAGAGAAAGCTGGGAGTATTATCAATAAAATAATGCCAGGATGGGAGTGGTGCACAAATGATACAAATGAAGTTAAAGGCAGAATTTGGGTAGTATGGAATCCTAATATAGTTAAATTCACAAGGGTGGAATCATCAGTGCAATATGTACATGGCATGGTAGATATGCAGCAAAGTGGTTTAAAGTTTCTATTCACAGCAGTGTATGGCCTGCACACCATAGCTACCAGGAGCTCATTATGGGAAAAGGTAAAGCAACTGAGCACACACATCAGGGAACCATGGCTAATTATGGGAGATTTTAACTCAATTTTGGCACAAGAAGATAGACCCATTGGGAGTCAAGTACAACTGGCAGAAACCAAAGATTTTAGAGAATGCATGATTCACAGTAATATCACAGAACTACACACAGTAGGGAGGCAATATACATGGAATAATGGGCATGTGTTTAGCAGGATAGACAGAGCACTGGTGAATGATGAATGGATAATCAGAATGCCACCATTACAAGTGATGGTGATGGAGCCACTATTCTCAGACCACTCCCCTCTGAGTATAGAAGTAGAATCACACAGGGACATAAGGAAGAAGCCTTTTAGATTCTATAACTGCTTAGCACAACACCCTGATTTCAAACCCATAATACAGTCAAGATGGCAGAGACAAAATGGAGGAATGCAAGGGGTGTGGAATAATCTGAAGATTATAAGAAGAGAAATGCAACAGTTAAACAAAAAAGAGTATGTAGGGGTCACAGGAAAGGTTCAGCATATACGAAGAGAACTTGTGGCTAAACAAACTCAAATGCACACTACACCTATTCCACAACACATGATAGAAGAAGAGAAGGAGATGAGGGCACAATTGACCAAATGGAGCTTGATTGAAGAGTCCATTTATAAGCAGAAGTCTCGAATGCAATGGCTCAAATTGGGGGACTCAAACACTGCATATTTCTTTGCAAGTATGAAAGGAAGGAAAACTCAGAATCAAATCACAATGCTCACCAAAGAAGA